>JAGVSP010004680.1:0-15437 GCA_022494985.1 Micrasema minimum
TATAAAAAATACGTCATGCGATAAATCCAGATTTGTGTACAAGTATTTGAACACACTCAAAATGTTGCCATTATAGTATTTGTTTAATCAGTGATTTATTATTGGCCTGGAGGCAGTTGAATCAGTGGAATCCATATGCTCCACATAGCGAGCGGATATGGTATAATTTGAGCAAAATATCTAAAACATTGAATATGGATTTATTTAAAAATAACCACGGTGATGTGCGGCGTTTGCTTTCCGAGTGAAATCACACTTGTTGAGTTAGTATTTTTTTTCTTATAATTTTTTCTAGAATAATCCTTTCTTTTTTATCTATTTTTGTTACTACCTGTGAAAACCTCTAATTGGTCTACTCTGTTTTCTTTTAATGTTATTATAATGATTATATGACTGTTGGTTTTCCTATAAATAAATAAATAATGATGATTACGGTTTATTTTTTTATCGCGCCAATGACCTCTTCTGCACAGATTTTCTTATACAAAGACTTAAAACAAATCAAGCTCACTGCGTTTCTTACCAGAAAGGGCAGAAAAACATGTCGTTGAGGGGTGAGATTCGAACCTAGAAAACATAGTCCGGAATCATTATCTCTGCTCCACTCGACCACACTAGACAACAATCCGATTCAAATTCGGATAAATTTTAAATAAGTAAAAACGAATGCAAATATTCTAATAATATATTAATTAACGAAAGCACTAGATTCTTACAAACTAATGCATATTATATTTATGAACGTAACCGTAACATGGCTACGTTCATTGCAATAGAGCTTCCAACGTCCACCGGAAAAGGCTGCACCCTGAACCGGAAATAAATTTACCTAGAACAAACGTAAAGGAAATGAAGACTCCACTTTATCATAATTAATGCAAATTTAATCATTCAATTTCGCTTAATTATTTTCTGTGAATACTGGTTTTAAATATTTTAATTACTGCTTTTATTACTGTGGAACGATGCTGTAAGAGTCATATACTGTTTTATATACTAACTGACTAACTAACTAACTAACCATCACATCATTTCCTAGTAGGGGTAGGCAGAGAGGATAGAACGCCATACCACTCTGTCCTGACAGGCTTCCTTTGCTTCCTCTACATTCATACATCTTCTCATGCACATACGCCGATTATTCCGACTTTTCACATGTCCACTTTCAAGTACTTGACGTACTTGACGTACTTGGTCATGACATGTCTTTCTCGGCCTTCCGCGGCTTCTACATCCAGGCACACTTGCATTGAAACTTCTTTTAGCCGTTCTTTCATCACTCATTCGCTCCACATGACCAAACCATCGTAAAAGGGCTTTCTTAATTTTGTCGATAATGCTTATCTCAGCCTTGCACTCTGCTCTAATTTCGACATTTGTACACCTATCATACATAGTCTTGCCGCACATAGATCGCATTTCAACAGCATTCAGTCTACTTTCACCCTTCTTTTTCCAACACCAAGATACTATAAGTGTTTCTGTATCTTTACTCAAAAGGCTATATTTATTTATTCCTGAGATAGCAAACATACCAGAAGAACTATATTATTTAGTTTTGATTTAAGTATTTTATTCATTTTCTACTATACACCGCTTTATACAAAACACTAAACATATCATATCAATTATTTTTTCTTTTTATTTACATATAAATAAAACTTTCACGTTGCTTTTATCTCCCTGCCATACTGAATACAGGGTGCAAACTCATATCTAGATTGTAAATTATATTCAGGCTAATATTTAAGTTCCACTTACCCCTGCAACTAACGAACGGGTGGCTCTCTATTTGTATATCTACCCCACCGTGGCCAATATAAACCAACCTCCCTCATCAGGGGTCTGCCCTCGTAAGAAAGAGCCACGTACAAAACAAATTGTTGAAACTTATGAAATTGTTATTAATATTAGAATTATTATAGGCAGGCAGCTTTTGCTGGTGCGCCCATGTCTTTTGTACTGCTTCTTGTCTGCCTTTTGCATCTAAACGGTTTTAGAACTGGTTGACCATAGTGCCGTCTGCCACCTTCCTCTGGGTAGGAAGTTTTTCTTAGGGTTGAGGTGGAGTTGTGGACGATTAAGCTTCCAGTTGTGGCCCCGTTGATTAGTGTTAATTGTTAACAGTCGGAAAGTACTGTTAATTGTTTCTTATATATGGATGTACATATACGTGACTTTCGTATGAAAACACAGCTTTGAAACACTCCTCTATCAATATTTTCAGTATTATGATTGATTTATCGTACAGGAAGCTTTGAGCAAATATTGAAAGTTGGGTTCATTGCTAATAATATTTATTACTGTTTGAAATTCTAAGCAATAACTAGAGGTTATTTTAAGTCAGTCTAATAAATAAATTAATTAATCAATGAATGTAAGTATATACGCTTCAGTACTAGTCCAAGGTATTTACTCGTGAAATTAATATTAATGTGAACATCACATCTTAATAAATTGTGAATTCTTCTGTGAATTTTAATGAAAATAATACACTAAAACACAATATAAACTGTATTTTTATATATTTGTATTCGTGGAAAATAGTAATTTTCTGTTTGTGTAATTGAATTTAATATATTGAATGAACTTTTATGAGGTTTGATATCATATATTTTTTTTTTAATTTCCGATAAAATTCGCTTGCAAAAATGCTTTTCTATCAACTCCATCAATCTTTTTGTCTTTGAATATATTTTTTCAAAAAAATTGTCAGTTAATCATAGCCTAACAATGACGTCATACTGGTTGGACAGTGTTTACCGAACCTCACGCTGGTTTTAATTAAAAATAATAATTCACGGCCTCTTTTCACGGGTCATCTGGTACGTTTTTCGTTAGATTTACGTTAAATATTTCAAACTTGATTATGCTCTCATTGTAGAGAGTAAATTAATGTTTTTCATTCAAATTGTTTTTTTGACGATGAAAGGTAGCGTAGATAGGTATTTGAAACGAGAGTTGTTAAGAGGATGCACTGTCACGTGACCGTTTCTCCGTACAATCGTAGTCCTCGTTTTCCTTCCTGGAATAGGTATCTACACCAAGTGCGGTGAATCTTGAAAATGTCTTTATTTGTATATAACTAATTAAAAATTAAATAAAAATACTTACATTTTCGCTTTTATTTATTTGACCAGTTAGCGCTTTCACCCTGTAACGAGCATCTTCAGACAGACGGTCTTTTCAACAAAAAAAACAAAAAATTTGTTATGTGAAGTGACACTCCATTCTTTAAAAATACTACCGTGTCTGAGTTGTCTAGTCAACCACTACGTCACTCAATACGTCATCAGTAATATGATCAATCTTACGCTTCGCCGTCAATTGGAGGTATCACGTATGAAATATATAATATGTATACATTTATGCTGTTTAATATTTTGACGTGATAACGTCTAATAAATCGATGAACGCCGGCTGCACACACGAAAAAGCATGACTCATTGTCACGTTCCGCCTGAGCCGAGTGTGCAAGCGAGAGCGCGGAACAAGCGACAGAGAGGCACGATCGGCTTAAGCGTTCAGTTTGTGACGCATCTATCTCTCTTCCACTCCATCGGCCGATGCGTCCGAGCAAAAGGGAGACAGCAGCAGCATACAAGCTACAAAGTGAAAGTGAAATTGTCATCACCAAAATGAAATGAAATCACCAAATTGTGCACTTCCAGATCAAGTAAACAAATAATTGAATTAACGAGTGCAAATTTTTTTTAATTTATGGAAAAAAATGTAATTTTTAATTGACTCCTGCTTTGTATTATACAAAATAATGATAATTCAGTAACAATGATTCAATTCAATTCATAAAAATATGCATTTTTTCATAAATGTTTTCATATGACGTTATCACGTAAATTTATCGTCCGTAAACCGACTTTACAGACAACCAAAAGTTTTTAGTGTGACGACAACCTCCAATAACTGGAGTCGTGAAGATGCGGCGATGGACCTGGCTAGGGCATGTACTCCGGATGCCTCGGGAGAGCCTGAACCCGAGCTGCCTCTTCTCCACGCCTGCAGGATCCCGCCGTCCTGGCAGACTGTCGATTACCATCCTACGGATGTACTCGGCCGAGTGGGCGAGAGAGCTGGCTGGTGATAGGGTCTCCTTGATTTAGTGATGTCCACATGCTCTACATAGGAGCGAATGTGGTGAAAGAAGAACAAGAACAACAAGATGACTTCCCAAAACAAGCAGATTTGGAACTCATTTCATGTATTAACGGTTTTTGTCTGAATGGAGACATTTAATTTAGGGTAATAATGTCTTAATTGAAGTGCCAACCCTTATTTCACCCTCTTCCGTTTTCTATACATCCCTTACGCCACATATCTCACACCTCATCCCCTAACACCCTCCATTCTTCATTTATCATCATTGTGCCTTTTATCAAACACTTACTGTAATTAATCTGAGCTTGGAGCTACGTTTTTAGTAAAACGAGCTTTGATTTATCGTATATGTTTATTGTGGTCGTATGAACGAGTATATATTAAGAATCTACGAGTTTTTATAATATTTTACAGTGGTAAGCAATCATATGATTTTTTGTTTCATTTACTAAGTTCAGAATTATTTCGTTGTTTGAATATTTCATTGTTTGAATGCCTTAACCATGCTTGCCTATTTTACAAGGCATCGGGTTCTTGGCGTCCTGGACGTCCACTGTTGACGATTTGCCGGCAGTTTGCGTCAGAGCTGCGGGACGAGGACTTAACTTGGGAGGGTGCACGGGAGTTGGCGGCCGATCGCTTAATAAAACAAAATAATTAGAAATTTATTGCCATCATCCACCATCTTCATTTTTTTTTGCCATGTAATAATTGTATGTAAATATTTTTTTTTGCGTAAAAAATGATATAATTTTATACAACATTCCTGAATTTGAAAAAATTCTACCTCATCTCTGTAGGGATATCAAAATAAAAATATATACCTACCTACTCCCGTCTTGGGATAAATCCAGATTTGTGTGCAAGTATTTGAACACGACCCAAAATGTTGTATAAAATTCCTGGTCTAAATATGAGGAAAATAAATTGCAGAGTCATCTACAGGCGATTACTAGTACTAAATTTAACTCGTCAGAAGAGTCTTAACTACAAAATAAAGTAATTGACCTATAAATACTTAACTTTAATATCAATGCATAGATGGCGCGTTCAACTCGCTGGTGGATGATTCTTGATTCGTGGCATAAATACAAAATCAAAAATATTACCTGGTGTGGATATTCGCTAATAAGCGGAATGGGGAATGTTGTAGTACCTGCATAAAGTGGCCACTTAACCCAGCCAATGACAGGTCATAAGCCCTGTAAACGCTCGAATATCCATATTCCTGAATTTGAAAAAATTCTACCTCATCTCTGTAGGGATAAAAAAATAAAAATGATATAATTTTGTTTCTAAATTGAGAAATGTAAAACAGCTTGACATTTTGAGTGTTTTTAAAGATTTACAAGGCCAAAAAAGTTATTTAAAATAAATAATTTGGCGGTTACGCTTACCAAGAAGAACTTTTTACAATTTTAAAATTTCGTTCTAAGAACCTATTTAAAATATATATATATATTTTAATTCATTCATTATACTATATCCACTTCCTATGTGGAGCATATGGAATCCACAAACTGCCTCCAGGCCAAGCGATCGGCCGCCAGCTCCCTCCCGTGCATCCTCCCGAGTCAAGTCCACGTCCCGCAGCTCTGACGCAAACTGCCGACGAATTGTCAACAGTGGACGACCGGGACGCCGAGAACCTGATGCCTTGTAAAATAGGCAAGCATGGTTGAGGCTCTCGGGAGGCATACGTAGTATATGGCCTAGCCAGCCGAAACGCCTTCCCCGGATGACAGTAGATACCAAGGGTTGCTGTGTCCGTTGCCGTCCGTCCGTATATATTTTAAACGATTAAGTTACTTTCCAAACATGCATGACCACTGATTAGTAACATATCCTTTACATGTTTTTATTTATTATCAGTTACGTGATCAGGTACGCACGTGTTTGAGTTATCGTCCAAATCACATTTTCATATTCCACTAAAGCCCTGCCGTTTTTATTTCTATAAAATGCTCCGATATAGTGCAATGAATATTGCACATATAATGCACATCTGATCAGCATTTAATCCTCACTACTCTCCATTGATTTGTACAAAATTATATACTAGTTAAGTATGTGGAATAACCGGAACTTGTAGGGGGTGAAAGTGGTGACTAAGTGGACAATCGGGTGGGTAATCGAGAGGAAAATATGGGTACAGATTAACTTTTTTTAAATGCTAAAAATTATTTCATTTTTGATAAAAATATTTCATAGTATTACAACATACTTGTAATAAACCATAAATCTGAATTTTTTCCATGACGGAAGTTGGTATATATTTGATTTTGATTAGATGAAGGGGAATTTTTTCAAAATATTCAAGCGTTTACAGGGTTTATTCGACCTGTCATTGGCTAGGTACTTTAAGTGGCCACTACAGCATTTCCTGTTCCGCTTATTAGCGAATATCCATATTTGATTTTGCTTATATGCTACAAGTTGAAAACCATTCACAACCGCGTTGCTAGCGACATCTATGTATTCATATTAAAGTTAAGTATTTTTATTAGCCAATTACTTAATTTTTGTAATAAAAATTCTGCCCGAATTAAATTAATTACTAGCAATCAAATATTTCACAATATTTTGATAATGAAGTACCCACAGTACTTACAATTGGTTACCGCGTTTTGCTTAGATATTGAAATAAGTTATTTTTCAATCAAATCAATATTCACGATTGTTATTATTTTGAATCATTTATATAGCGCCGTTTATACTTAAAATTTTGTCCTAGCTTTTATTTCCTTAATTGTATCTTATTTTAATTGTACCTGTGTATATATATGTGTTAGAATAATTTTATGTTTGAAATGGACTTAAGTCTGTTAATAAAATTATTTTTTTTAAAAAAAGGGTGGTTTTATAATAAAGTTCAGTGGTTCGTTACCATTGACAAAATATTTTCCTTGTGTGTCTTAAATCAATACAGTCTAACGTCACCAAAAGGACGACTATAATATGAAACCATAAAACGATAATATTTATTTCCATACGTTTATATTATTATTCGTGAACAAAATATTTTAGTATATTCCCAGTTTACTGCTTTGTAGCACGCGCTTTACCTACAGCGGAACTAGGGGCTATGATCCCGGGATAAATTTAAAATTCGGGATTATAAATAAATCATTATACTACGTCTATGCGTTTTTATAAATAATAATAATGATAATTGGGTCATTTATTAAGCTCCATTTGTTGTGAGAAATCCCCTCAAGGGCACTGTACATTCAATACATATTTCTTAATTAATTCCAGTCTCAATTTATGAATAAAGGATCTGAGAACAACGAGTATTTAAAGAAATGATATTAAATCTACACGTAGGCTAAGTAATCCACTTCAATTCGTCTTGCAGCTACCAAAAACATGGATGGTTGGAATTTCAGCGTTGTACAAATTAAAATTAAACTATTTAACTCATAACACAATACTAATGAGAGTCTAGAATCCAGGTCGTCTTGCAGCTACAGAGCGCATGGACTATTGGAATGCCAATTTTTATATGATATCAGTAATTGGTGTCAATGATTTTACGAAAAAAATTATTTTAATTAAAAAAAGCAGTTTCCACATTATTTATTAACTAAATATTTTAGCAGATTCCTAGTTAACTACTTAATAGCATGCGCTATACGGCAGAACTAGGGTTGCGATCTCGGCCAGGGATTACATTATCTTGGGATTTGTTTAAAATTCGGGATTGAAAATAATTAACTTTCATGTGTTGAGGCGAGTGTTTTATTTTTTATGAACAAAGCATTTAAATAGATTCCTAGATTACTGTACGCAGAAAAAGATATTGTAATCTCTGAAAGACATATCACAAATTTTATTTTGCAGTACATATTTCAATCCCAGAAATATGACCGATTCTTTCATTAACATTTTAATCCCGGGATTGTATTCCATACTAAAATGACAGCACCGTAATATCTATTACATATTTTATTTTACTGTATATAATGCAATCCCAGAAAAATATAACCGATTATTAACCGAATATAACCAAAAGTGTTTAATCCCGGGATACGGAATTTCCGGGATTACATTCCCTACCCCATAGTAAAATGACAACACAGAAAGGTCGTGTATTCTGAATACCGTGAATAGTTAACATATCGACTTGGTTTCGGGATATTAATTATTATACGCGAGTAGCTTTTGAACCCGTAATAATATTTCGTAGGTACCTATTTTACCGGTGACCTAAAGAGTAATTGGATAAATACAAAATGAAGAAAAATGGAGTTCATTACCGGAGTAATGGTACCAACCCTTATGTATGGAAGCGAAGAATGGAATTGGAAAAAGAAGGACGAATGTAGATTGAATGCAGTTGAAATGCAATCTCGAGTTGAAAGGCGAATGTGTGGTTAAAGGCTATGTATGATAAGTGCACTAATGTCGAAATTAGACCAGGATGCAAGGCTGTGATAAGCATTTTCGACAAAAAGAAAGGTCTCATGCGATGGTTTGGTCATGTAGAGCGAATGGATGAAAGAACGGCCAAAATAATATAATGATGGATGTAGAAGTCGAGGAAGGCCGAGAAAGTCACGGCATGGTCAAATAAAACAAGTGCTTTCAGGTGGGCATGTGAGAAGTCAGAACAATCGTCGTGGGTACATGAAGATGTATGAATGTGGAGGGAGCAAGAGAAGTATGGCAGGACAGAGTGGTGTGGCGTTCCATCCTCTCTGCCTACCCTTTCGGAGAAATGGCGTGATGGTTAGTTATTTTGTAAAAAAAATACAGAATCCATCAAATAATTTGTATGTATTGAAATATGCATACCTACTTAAAGAGCATGTCCTATCACGTGACCCGCGACCGCTTCCCCTCACAATCATAGTCCTTGATTTTTCCCTCTAATTTGTAAGTAGAACAATGAATTTGTTTTACATGTGTTCAATATCGACCAAACAATAGAAATTTATAATTTGTTACCTGGAACTTCTCTAGAGAAGTAATACACGCATGTATTAATTACTGTTTTAATATACAGCTTGATACGTCAGGTTATCCATAAAAGTTCTATAGCAGAGTTAGGCATCAAATAATAGAAGGGAGATAAAATATATTATAAAAGAAGTAAAAATAATGTCAAAACTCCATGACTAAGTCGGATTTCTGAATACATACATAAGAAAGCCTGGTCAGTTATAAATCGACTTACTGCCAAAACAGCGTATTGAAAATTTCGCATTATGGAAATTGGAAGTTTATACACTTACGATGTTATGCTTGTATGGCGCGACAGCAAATCAATTGAAAATTGTTGGGGAATGTTGTAATACATCAAGTGGCCACGTAACTCAGCCAATGACAGGTCATAAGCCCTGTAAACGCCTAGATAATCCACATTCGTTCCAGAGTTTCTCTGTCTCTGTTGGGATATCAATAATATTTGATATTGGTCCAGCATGGATTTAATCCAGTTATTCGTCTACAAGTATTTGTACACAATCAAAATGTTGTTACATTACAAGTAATGAAATTAGAAAAAAAATGTACAATTCTATTAATGATTTTTTGATTGTTTAAACAATGTACAAAAAATAAACAACACAAAATGTGGCCGCAAAATGGGGTTTTCATATTTTTTACGGAAAATTAGGATAATAAAGATAAAATTTACTCCATGATTCCCTAGAAACTCGTATGTTTCGTAATTCATTGATTGTTTTTATTTTGATACCGTCTTTTATTATCCTGATTTTTTCTTTCCTGATCGGTTTGTGTTTTCCCCTAGAAAATAATTTGAAGCATATAAAAGTTAGCAAGCGACGTGACACGTGCAAAGGAAAATGTTACCAAGTGACACGATAATATTATGTCCCATGGTATCATTTTCCTTTGAACATGTGATAAATTTTTTCAAAGCTTTGCGACTGACGATAAATCCGAAATATCGTTTTGAAAACACCAAAACTCTGGACTAAGTTGCAGTTTTAATTCATGTGGACATCGCTAGATCCCTCCAGGAGACCCTGTTACCAGCTAGCTCTTTCGCCTCCTCCCGCGTCTGGCCCGAATCCATCAGCTCCGCCGAATACATCCGTAGGATGGTCATCGACGGTCTGCCAGGACGGCGGTATCCTTTTTCTCTTCACTTATCGTCTCCTGCGTTTAAATATTCAGATTTCCCAACACGTACACCACACTCCAGACACATACCACAACACAAAATACACATGACATAACATAACCACTGTTAGCTCACTTCACGTCTTCAGAAATTAGTCTTGTACATTGTGTTGTCCACGTAATTGGTGTTATGTTGTAAATATTACCTTAAATTGAAAATTCTTAAACAACATTTTTTTAAATGAATACAGATACTTGTAGACAAATTACTGGATTATACCCATGCTGGGCTGATATCAGATATTATTGATATCCCAACAGAGACAGAGAAACTCTGGAAACGAATGTGGGTTATCTAGGCGTTAACAGGGCTTATGACCTGTCATTGGCTGGGTTAAGTGGCCACTTGACGTACTACAACATTCCCCATTCCGCCCATCATCTGATAACCATATATGACAAAATTTTGCCTAGAATACGCCTAGATAACCCACATTCGTTCCAGAGTTTCTCTGTCTCTGTTAGGATATCAATAAACTCTTAGTTATTGTACCAAATGTAGCACTGTGTGCACAACATTAAAATATAAATAAATAAATAGGTACTGGATATAAATAGTTTTGAACGTTTTCTCCGTAGACTAAGTCGAGTCATGACGGAATTTCTTCAATCCTGAATATTATACCGTGCACCGATCTTACAAAAGTGACGTGATTCTGTGGATAGTTCGCGGAATCTCAGTATCTGATATCTGGCTTTGCTGTGGGAAGGCCATAGGGACGCATGCCACACTGGGGGGTAGAAAATCTATAAGTATTGGCGCCACCAAACCGTCTGACTGCTGGCTAGCGAGCGACGCCGACGCCTAGCGTGGACGTCGGCGTCGCAACGCCAACTCCAATAAATATTTTATTACTTTTATTAATTTATGTTAATTTTTTATTAAAAGAAATGTTTGAGTTCTGATTATATAACATACTGAAATATTTCAATTTGGAGGCTACAACTGAATCAACTGTGATCAAAGAGGACAAAATAAATTATGTCACAATATTTATTTAATAATTATTATCATAAAAATTCTCAATACGGTCGTAAATTTTTGTGTGGTGATTAACAAGGCAGGCTATTAGGAGTTAGTTTAAAAAATATATTTTTAGTTATTATTTCATAATATACTAGAGTCACACTTCATATGAAATTAAAAATTAATAATTTTGCGTAGAAATAAATTTAAAAACATTTAATTCGTGGTACTTTTTTCATCTTAATACGCAAATAAAAGAAAAATAATCTCACAGTTAAGTGAGATATATTCATCTTCGATATTTTACTTCCCCATTTCATTGAACCATTTTTTTTTCAAAATTATTAATTAAAGAGTGATGAAAGAACGGCTAAAAGAAGTTCAAATGAAAGAAGAAGAGAAAGACATGGCATGACCAAGTTCGTCAAGTACTTGAAAGTGGTCATGTGAAAAGTCGGAATAATCGGCGTATGTGCATGAGAAGATGTATGAATGTAGAGGAAGCAAAGGAAGTCTGTCAGGACAGAGTGGTATGGCGTTTATCCTCTCTGCCTACCCCTACGGGGAAATGGCGTGATGGTTAGTTAGTTATTAATTAATATTACTATATATTATATTGAATATTCAATCTTTTCGAATTTTATTCATACTTTAAAATGCATTATTTCTTTTAGCGAATCATAATTTTTATTTTCTCTTGAATATTTAAAAAAATATTATCCCATCACCATGTTGCATATTAAATAAAATACTCTACAAAATATTTTTAGATTTAGGTCCCCAGAATTCTGACTCCAAACTCTGCTACGATTTATAAATCGTCTACATCTTTAACTTCGCCCCCAGTATATCCCACTGAAGTAGTCCTACAGATTGTATGTAGACGGGGAAGTCTCTCCACCGCACGTTGTTAGGGGTTGATTTATTATTGAAAAAGATTTGGGAAGCCTTCGCCACTGATGCAAATTTGCAAGCAATGTATAATGTATAACTGAGAGTTGGTTGGAAGATATTACTTAAAAGCAATAAGCCTGCCCTTGTTCACTTGCTATGTTATTATTATTTTTATTACTATAGGCAGGTTGGCAGATTGTTGGTGCGCCTTTATCTGTTGTACTGCTTCTTGTCTGTCTGTCGTAGTGGAGTGGACAGCTAGGCAGATTTGTTACAATCTGAAACCACCCTACTGGGAAGGAAGTTTTTCTTAGGGTTGAGGTGGAATTGGGGACGATAGAGCTTCCAGTTGTGGCCCCGTAGGTTGGTGTTGGGATTCAGATGATACATCTCGTGCAGGGGGCAATCACAGTAATCATTTAGTATTGTTATTTATTGTACATGAAGTTTTAAATAAATAAATGCATACACATTGAATTCATGTGCTGAGACCGGGTAATTTCAGTCTATTTTTTATTAATTGCAAGGGATAAGTAAGAATTTAGGTAGGTATTTAGTAGGTGTGTGATTTTGAGCACATTCTGATCTCCGTGACTTCATTCAATATTCATTTATTTATATTTTAGTGCTATGCGCACAGAGCTATACTGAATAATAAATATACAGTAATCTTTAAAGGCGATGTACATAACATAGCCAAAATTAAGTGCTTAGCAAATGTACAAAGTAAATATCCGATGAAATCAAGAGTGAAAAAAAGTATTTGAAATGCTTATGTTGTGTTTATATGTTGTATTGTGGTACGTGTGTAGAGTCAAATAAATTAACATAAAATTAATAGGTATTAATATTTTTTTTTACTTTTTTTTCATAAATCAATGTCTTAATGTAGATATTCATATTCCCTTCCATCACATTCAAATAATGTATTAATTAATTCAATTAAACTATGTAACATTTAATTAAAATATTTCAAATGTGATACCTTGTACTGGCGCCGAAGCGTAAGACTGATTATCTTGCCTTCGTGTAACAAATGATCAAGACTAACTGCACTTGGTGTAACAATGCAGTGCCCTATGCACTACTGGATGCGGAAAAGTAAGAGTAAGTAAGTAAGTGAGAAACTCTGGAAACGAATGTGTATCTAGGCGTTTACAGGGCTTATGACCTGTCATTGGCTGGGTTAAGTAGCCACTTGATGTATTCCAACATTTCCCATTCCGCCCATCATCTGATAACCAAATTTTTGAAACTTGTATATATTAAACTCGCGTTCGTAATATCACATTACAAGTGAATTTCTCACTGGTGACATTTGTTGAGAAGATTGTTAAGCATTTTTGGCGATCAATCCTTATTGGTGTAGGTAAGGCTCATCCGAACTTAATTACTTACTAGAAGACGCCATTTTTCATCTCTGTTGAGATGTCAATTGTGATAAAATTCGTTCTTTTGTATTTAACATTCAAAACATTTTTAGTTTCACTATAGACACTGAAAACAACCCTAGATAAAGTAATTAAGATTGAGGGTGCGTAGAAACAAGTTGTCGGTACAGGGATACTTAGTTTGGGGTAACTGGCTAACAGGTAGAGCAGTAATTAACGTGAGAAAAACTTTATACAAACCGCCAGAGTTCAGTTCCAAACATGCCCCAAAAGTTTCGCCACAAAGACGGAGCGGGCAGTAATTTGGTCAGCATGAAAATAAAAATATCACCCGGTGGTTTAATTATTTGCCCAGGATTAAGTTAATTTAATTCTAAACCAGCAAAGGCTTTGTTTAAAAAAAATACTATTAATGATCTTGCAGTTAACATAACAGGATCCTGCAGTTAACATGAGATCTCCTTTCTTCTTATTTTAACGAATCAAGAGAAAGATAGAAAATCTTATGTGCATTCATCAAATCGCTTGAAAAAAAAATTTTGGTTGTCTGTAAAAGTCGGTTTACGGACGATAATTTTACGCGAAAACGTCATAAGAAAACATTGATGAAAAATAGCATACTTTTATGAATTGAATTGAATTATTATAACTGAATTATCATTATTTTGTATTATACAAAGCAGGAGTTAATTGAAAAAAATTATTTTTTCCATAAATTAACATTTTTTTTGTTTTTTCTTCTTGTGTGCTGCTGCTGTCTCCCTTCTACTCTGACGCATCGGCCGAAGGAGTGGAAGAGAGATAGATACGTCACAAACCGAACGCTTAGGCCGATCGTGCCTCTCTATCGCTTGTTCCGCGCTCTCGCTTGCACACTCGGCTCAGGCGGGACGTGACAATGAGTCATGCCTTTTCGTGTGTGCAGCCGGCGTTCATCGAGTTATTAGACATTATTACGTCAATAAGTAACCGTTCGCTCCAAGATTTGAACCTGGGTCTTTCTGATCACCAGTCAGCAACTCTGTCCACTGAGCTGAACGATCGGATACATATTTTGAGATTTTAATGGAAATGCCTATTGCAATTATGAATATTATTGCCTCTCAGTCAACTACGATAAACCAACCAACTTTTTTATCAGGGACCAGCTGAAATTGAAAGCTTATTATAAAATGCTTGTATATGTGTATATACAGACACAATGGCCCGATTTTAAATTTGTAGTTTTGGTTGTAATCTCCTTTCTTCATTTTTTTACTAGGGAAACTTTCGACATTATTTTACGAAATTTGTATTAGTTTTTATTTATTTATTTTCTGTACATATTCACACCTGTGAATGTTCCATTTACATATATACGGGTGAAAATGATATTTATTACATAATTATCAAATATTTACAATAAAAAATAGGCTCTATAATTATGCCTATAAAAACTAAGAAGAAACAATTATAAAAGTAATTAAAATACAATATATATATGCGTACATAATATTATATAATACGAATAAACAATAATCAATATCTTTATATAAGAAATATTTTTACTATATTATTATGTATCTACTAATAATAATTCTAGACATGTAGTTCTAAAATAAGTTAGATTATTTACAAAAATATCAATTTTATTACATTCAATTTTATTATACAACCTACACTTGCGCAATAAGGGGTTGAAATATGCCATATTATTTTTAGTAAGTTCAACAAATGCATGGCGTCTTAATCGCGCATTTGGTACATTAATTTGTAATGAATCCATGCATTTTACAGTATCTAGATTCCCCATTAACAATTTTATGGAGGCATACCAGATCAGACAAACATCTCCTCTCGTTTTCAGAGGTAAAATATTAAAGTACTCAAGTTGACTCTCATAAGAACGGAGATGGCCACGCAATCCACACTTAAATGAC
>JAGVSP010004681.1:0-64113 GCA_022494985.1 Micrasema minimum
AAATTACTATTACAGTTTGATCAAATAAATATTAGATAATGATAACGGCTTAAATCTCTCTTCTCTCATTTGCAATTAAGCCCCCATATGAAATAATAGTGTTATGTCAATACATGTGTTCTGAGATAATAGCTGTTAAACATTTCTAGTTCAACCCACCGACATTCTAAAATCATCATCGTGGTGGTAAGGAGAGCCAACCCACATACAATACATACGGGGCTTAGCTCTCTTCACCACCACGGCGACAAAATGTGTAGTGCCATTTCTGTTCTACGTATAAAATCATTTTTTGCTAAGCATATATATATATATATGAGGCAGCAATTTGATGAGGTTTATGGAAAAACAGCGTAATCGCTGTTATCCCACGTTGGGACTATTATCAAAGTATTGATGTAACCCAAAAATTACTAAAAAATTCCTTATCACAAAAAGTAACTCCTTTCCAATCTTGATTATTAACACTAGGACATTTAGGAGCGTGTATTTTCCATATGTTCGTAGATTTTCATGGTCGTTGCTTACTCTATTTGCTTTGTATTTTGGGACGAAGATGGCCCTGCAACAGAGGCCGAAACGCAGAGACGGTAACAAACATAACACGGGTTATCCCAAAAACAAAGCAGATAGATGTATTTTCCAGCTAATAACTTATATATTATGTGTACCCATGGTCCCATGAAAAAATCTTAGCTGTTAGTAATACTCTTTACTGTCATAAATGTACGTACCGTATTTTTTATGTAGACAATCAAAATATCACATGCAGGAACCTAGCTAGGCGATGCATATATATTTTTCTAAAGTAGTGATTCTAAAACTTGTAAGCATATAAACCACAAATATGAAAATACTATGATACTCATGTGAGCATTATACTGTATTCTGTATATTTGTTGTGAGCATTATATTATATTGTATTCTGAGAATTATTATCCTGGTGTACTTTCTCGTTGCCATTTATGTACATATTTATATTTTTATAGACTCAGACATCTTGAGAGAGCTTTGAATTTTGGTATCAATAAATCCATTATGTAATTTTAGTTAGTCAGTCTTTATTGTAGTATATTTACCATGTATATAATAAATACGTTATTTTATTTTCACTGTCTGGAGATCAATTATTTAAAATAAAAGCTATCAATATTATGTATTTTTAAGTATACTTTGAGAATTAAATTTTAACGACCATGGAGCTAAAAATTCTAGTAAACATTAGCTTCCTTAAGAGGCGTAGTCATGTGCCCCCTCCGTTTCTCCATACAAATGTAGTCCTTGGGAATTTAGCATGAGAGCAATGATGTTTCTGGTTGATATCTAGAATGTGTGCAAAAACCGTAGATCTAGTGTTAAATTTCAGGAAGATATCTGGGAACATGGACGGAATGGTCACAGTCACGGGTCAAATGTTCTTATTAAAAGTTGAAGTGTCGCTACTTTCCTAGCAGTATGATATTAATTTGATCTTTAAGTTTTTATTATTTTGCAGTTCATTTGTAAACTATTTCCATTGTATAAATTTTTGATCTAGACGTGTGAAACTCTTAGGTTTTAATATCTTTTGCTATACATACATATATATATGTATACCAAAATTAACATCAATAATATTATGGCCCAAAATTTGTCTACGGCGCCAGTTTAATGCATTTGTAAATATGTCTATTGCATTAATGGAATAAATTACGTATACAATACGTAGTATTATGGTACCACCAGTAATATTAAGCACTCGAGTTCTTGTAGAACTTTGGTGTGATGTACATTATTAATCCGTCGCCACTAACGTGAATGTGTCACTGATAATGTATTGCTGTGTTCATTACTGGATGTTATTAGGTAAGGCAGTGTGGCATTTACAGGACTTGGTATAAATGTGTAATTATAAGGGTGAATACGTGCTACCGATGGTGATAATAAAATATTTTACTGATCAAATGACTTTCATTTAAACACAATTTCTCATTCAAAGGATAAGTATAGGTAGGTACTTTCAGTTAGAAAAAGTTGAGGTAAGTCTTTACTATTTTACTAGTATATAATATATATTATATTATACAGATTATATTATAATCTGTGGTCTTCACTTACCACTTACTCTTCAGTAAGGAACAGAAATTTAAGGAGTAGCCCTAAGAACAATTCCCATACAAAAATTTGAAGCTGTCCCTATAGCGACCATTGTGACAATACTAATAGTGCTTTGGTTGGGAAAATACCTGCTTCTAGTTTTTTTTTTTTAAAATATTTAATAATACAATGTATCATGTGTGTCGCTAAATACCAAGAAAAAAAACTTTATATATATTAATTTTACAATTTCATTAAGCAAAATTATCCAGTGGATCAAAAAGATTCGAACAATCCAAGAAATTGTGTTAGTATGGACTAAAGTAAACCATTCATAAAAAGCTTAATCCTTTATTAGAGGACATTTTTATTTACGCATTTACAAGTAACAGCAGTGAGAAGCAACCAACCTCCCTCGTTTTTTTTAAATGGGAAAATCTGAATTTTGTATTCTGATTCAACACTATTGTTTACAGAACAAAATGATAACCAAAGCCAAGCTAGATAAGTATAATCCGGACTCTGCACCTTTGATGAAGATGATTCAAAAGTGGTGTTCTGACTTGTGGCTGTACAAGCACCGATAATGCTGAACGCCCAAAAGACTTCAGTATGTAAAAATCCGAGATATTATGTTAAGCTTTGTCCATCACAAAAATAAAACAAGAACTTGTTTTCAAAAAAACTGTGTTAATGGAGGTGGGTAGAGTAGAGATAACAAAATTGTATAACCTAACAGAGAATCACTTTTACTTTTCATTTCATTATTCTGAAAACAGTGTCAAAATACACCCAGATCCACTTTATGTAAATAATTGTAAAATTAGTCCCTAGCACGGGTCACCCAAGTGAGGACAAATTTATCTAACCATATCGTAATAGTTTAATGTACATAAATAATTTTTTTTAAAAAGCGACCCCAAAATCAAGGGAGCTAGCTGAGATCACAAAGGTGTTGTATAGCAGTGTGTTCAATATCGTACATGACATTTTGGCAATGCGCGTGATGGCTGCTGAATTTGCTAACAGTGGACCAAAAGCAAATTCACGTTATGACTTCTGAGCGGAATTTGGCTATGTTTACGCGAAATCCTACAAATTTCCCCTTTTGAATTAGCACCAAGTCTAAACAGGTTGTTTCCTGCGCATTTTCACTAAAAATATGATGGTATATATTTAGTCAACCAGAAGGAAAATGAAACAAAAGTTAGTCTCCAAAAATAACTTTAATTTGATCATTTTCATTATTTGTAGGCACTTCTGCAGGCACTTAATATATTTGCAGGTTTTAATAAATATATATTCATATAGCACACAACTCTCTAAAATGTCATTCTTTCCTAAACAATATAAATTATACACAGAATAGTGGTTTAAACCTTTGTGATAGATATCACCTAATTTGGAACAATGTGTTACTTGTAAAGGGAGACTTATATCCATTATATAAGTAAATCATAAATTTTTTTACATTTATATTCTTTTTTTTACTTTTTACATATATTTTTTATTTATAGATATTTGTTTATATATTGGGGATATTATTGGGATTTAAAAATCTGAAATAGAAAAACATTCTTCTGAGGTAACAAAGTCGACACAACTGTCGTATTGGAGAATTTTCCCCAGCAGATTTTCCAGTTTGGACTTGAAGATTCTGTGCTCGCAAGTGTCGGTTCTATCGTAGCGCAAGCTCGTGATCATCTTATCCAAGGTGTAGTGAAGCCACAAGATATTAGTGTGGGGCTCAAAGTGTTGCCATAGGTTCCTGAAACAAAATTGCTATTAAACCAAGCTGATTACCTGCTAAAACCACAATAGTGGCAAAATGTTATCTTGCTTTATGCAGCAAACCAGTAAAACAATTTGGATTAAGACTAAGGGACTAAGGGACTGAAGGAAAGTGGCGGCCTTGGAGATTAGTAAATTAGTAAATAGCAGTTACCCGTTCTTCTGTCGCATGAGACGATAAATATCAAATTGATAATCGCCCTCTGCCACGAACAGGTCGGGGTCCTTGGCCAGGTTATTGAAGATGGTCTGGCCAGCGGAAGGGAGAGTGATGCGGGACAGGGTGAAGTCGATGATGTTCCCACACACGCCCGCTGTCGGTACGGAGTATGACTCCCCGCGCAGCTTATAATTCAGCACCTGGCAAAAATTATACTTAGTCTTAAATTTTATATGGATAATAATCGGCTTGCTATCTGAAGCAGAAATTTATCAAAGGATAGCAGTAACACCAACATTATTAAGATTTACACCATTATAAGGACTACTGTAAAATTATTTCTTTCAATATATAAAAAAAAAAAAAAAACCAATTAAAATGCAGTAATTATTTATTTTCTGCTTACCAAAATAATGATATAAAATGCTTATATCTCTGAAGTTGATAATTTTTTTTAATTGTCCACATAAACACTGAGCAATGAAGTAAGTAATTAGGCTGCTGATTACATTTTGTTTGGACTTGTTAACTAAACATTACAGACGTAATAGAGTTTAATTACCTTTTTATCAGAATTGGAAATGAGCACATTACCCCAGTGGAGATCACGATGCTCAAATTGAAAAGCTTCTTCAGCTATAGCGAGAGCAAACGCCACCTAAAACATAATTATATAAATTACTTGTCATGGAATGGACAAACATATTTGCATATTTGAAAAATATTATATTCAGTGAATAACACGGGTTGTACAGATAATGCTGCGGATGAGTGAAAATCTAGTCATGATTCTTTCCACACGCACTAGACTTTCAACCATCTGCAGAAAAACTTTACATTCGCAAATACAAGGCCAGATGAATTCTAAACCTATAATATAATTGGCAAATCACAATCGCTGATCCAATTTTCAGTTTCAGTACTTCACTTGTTCAGTTATTTTTAACTTATTCATCAGAAAAGCAATGTCCAATAAAAGTAAGTTTATGTCAACACTAACTAATTATATTTCAAAATATATAAAAAAATATACAGACATCTATTTGCAGGTTTTTAAATAAATGATGCCATGGCATTAAAAAACATTTTACTGTCAATTTAAATAATAATTTATAATACAGAGCTACAAAAAAAATAATAAAAAATTAATAAGCATCGATATACTTGGCTAAATAAAGGCAAAAATCAACAAAATAAAAACCAAAGATGATGAAATAAAATTCAACAAAACGGAGAAAGGATGAGTGTCATTCTCCCAGTGGATGAGTGAAAATCTAGTCACGACATACAAAACACATGCACTAAATGTTCACCCACCCACCAGAACAATTCATAATGGTGACGTGATGGCTGCACAACTACAAGCAAATTAATACAAAATAAAATTAATTAAAAACACAAATAGATCAGTTCAAAAATAAACAAAATCAATTTCTGTCTCCAATACAGTAGCCTGCTTTATCCAAACAGTCGTTAGTTACGAATCAAGGTTACTATTAAACATACTAGATGTCCAAATCAACACAAAACCACATCAAATAACTCATTATTATTTATCCAACATAAAATATTCATTTTACATGATAATGAGCTCAATAAATAAGGTTATAAATGTGATCCAAGTAATGGAGACAAATAAGTAATGGAAAGAATCTCTGATATTACAAAAAAACATGTAAAAACGTGCAGAAAAAATAAGAAAACAATTTACCTGGTAAAAGAGATAGTAGGACTGCACCGCATCAACGAACTTAAAAGCCTCGAGGTCTATACCCCCATTGGCTAGTTCTAGGATAATGTAAAGTTGACCGGCGTCAAAAAGTGTCGGGCAATCGTTTTCCGAACCCTTTAGCTCGTCATACAACTCCCATAGCTCGATTAGGCGCGCTGGGTAGCGGCCCTTAACGCATCGCACACGGTTTACTTTGTTGAATCCAAGAGTACAGTTGTCTTCGTTGTTTCGTAGATCACTCAATTCCCTAATCAAGAAAACACATATAATTCATATATTCCACTTTATAAACAAACCAAGTAATTAAGTGTTAACTGTCATTAAATAAAAGCTATTCAGCCGACTGGGTTATATACTACAAAAATCTCCTAAGCTTGCCTATTTTACAATGCATTTGTTTCCTGACATCCTGAATGTCCATTACTGACAATACAACAGCAGTTTATGTCAGTACTACGTAAAGCTGACTTATTCAAAATCACTCAAATAAGAATAATTTTTATTTAAGGTACCTTTAAATGGAATTTAATATAGTAATACACAATAAGCAAAGCTAAGTAAGCTAATAAAAAATATTTTGAACAAACAAATAACTTACATAGCAATAACCACTTCCGAGATGATCTCATCAAATTTCTTTTGTCGATCCCCATTAACAAGCTCCGTCCCTTCTATTGGTATAACTTTCATAACAATTGGATTAGTCGGGTCATCTTCATTCTTGTAGAGATATACTTCTCCATAAACCCCCTCTCCAATTTTGCAACACTTTTGCAATTTACTGAAGAAGAAAAAACAACAAAATCATTACCACTCCGAAAACCGTCAAAAGAAAGTAATTTAATAAAACCTTATCTCATAATTGACAAGATGCTGCTAATTACAGTTTATATCTGATCAGTTTTAGGTGTACCTATGTTTTTAGGAATGATAACGTTAATGAGCAGCGATAGCAAACACTATACTTATACATTGAATTTTGGATGTACAAATATGATTTTTTTTTGTCCCTTCGCTGTTTTCGCTATTGCCACTTGTGAATGTGACCTTCCCGTGACTTCAAAACTATTTATGAACAAGAATCATTATAATCTCTCATGATACAAGACAATTTTTTTTAGCCTGATATTGTTGTAGATTATATTTTATTTTGATGTGAATCATAAAATGCTTTTAATGGTAGCAATGTACACCTAAAATGGCCAAAATCACTAATAAATGAGTGGAGGCTGTTTAATTTTTTTTTAAAGGCTCAAATTGCGTGGACTCTGATTAGTGATTTTCTAGATTAGATAAATGTTAACATCAGCAAAAAAGATTCTTGATTTCTGTTGCAAGTCTTTAGAACACATTCGATTTATGAAAGTTAGCAGTTTCATATTAATTGTATCGAAATAACAAAATTTGCTGAAATGTTATTTGCAAGTAAGTGTAAAATTGTATTCCAAGTGAGAAATATTTTATTTCAAAATATATACAAATGTTATAAATATGATGCAATTGAATTGTTGACCAAACAATATGTTTGAATAAGTTTGTTTTCTGCGTAAATCGAAATGAAAACAAAATGAAGTGTCTACCTTTACGAAATAAAACAAATATTTGCTTTTGGACTGGTAATAATTAAATGAAGAACAATGTTGTTATTGTCACAACTGAACATTTAACAATGGACGACAAATAAAGATAATCCTTTATAGTTTGTATAAATTTATAGGTAGATGCATTAAGACTATTAGGATCTTATCTGTTGACTGAGAATAAGTGATAAGAAACGGGCGTGAATACCTATTTTATTCATTTTCCAAATACGCTTCACAGTTCATCTTTCCATTTGGAATATACCTTTTTGAAAGATTTACAATAATTTTACAATGAAAATAAAAATTATATATATCATTACAAATGTATGGAATAATCTTGATTATTCAGGCTAGTTGGTAATGACAGTATTTGATACGCATCCCTACAACTCGAATTCCGAGTAAATTCTTTATAGTCGCATAATCAATATTATAATGTATTTTCAATGTAATATTGAATTGATAGCTCACCTTTCTGGATAGCACTCATCAAATGGCAGTGGATGTGTCTGCTTACATCGCCTCAGCACCAAGTCTCTGGCGTTTAGGGCCGGCCAACCAGGGGCAGAGTGCTCCTCCTCTAGTACTGCGCTGGTAAGCCTAACTTTGGAGATTGCAAGTCTCGATAGGTTGATCGCCGTATCATTACAAGCGTCAGATAATAAATCTGCACAAAGGAAAAATATTATTAAAAACCAAAACTAACTTATAACATTCACGCCAATTCCTCCAAGGCGTAGACAGACTCTCAAATCTGACCGTTGAGATTTTCCTTTATAACTATGTAACTATCCAGTATATATTAATTGGCTAATTTTTCGGTGGATTCACATTGAATCAGGATTTCTTTAGCTTCATGTTGTGACCCCATGTGGGTAAGAATAGGAACTCACAATAAGACTTATGTTAGTAAAACGACCATATCAATATAATATTGCTTCAAAACATTAGGATGTCATTTTCATTGAAACAAAAGGTCAATATTAAGGATGTAAAAAGGGGCACTTTTTGGTGCAAAAAAAAACACCTTGCGTTTATTTTTGCCAAAAAGGGAAAGATTTCTGGTTAAACTTCCCATTTAATTTTTTTTAATGTGAATTTATTTTCAAAAATAGGTTGAAAAAAGCACCGGAATGGCGTTCCAAACAATTATGGTCCAAAAACGCCCTACTTAAATCTTTAGTTCGAGTCAAATTGGATCATAAAGCAAAATATTTTCTAAGTATTCTCTGTCGGAGAAACGTAAATTAAGGCGCATTACGACATAAACGTCATATTGCATCACGATACTGTAAAAGTTTTATATACTCTCAAATGCATTACATATCCACGGGGTTAACTAAGAAAATAGTATGTAAAGGCAAAAAGAAATATCGGTCACGGCCGAAAAAATGGGACAGTTTAAAACAACGGTTTAAAAAGCAATTATCCCGTTACGAGGGATACGCTTACTATGGCCGACGGCGAAACTTTCACAACAAATTGTCGAACAAATCAAAGATTTCCTTTACAATTAAAGTGGTATAAGTTTATTTATCACTTAATTAGTCCAAATACAGTTTTTGAGCACTGAAGAAATGAAAAGGCAACTTGAATTTATCAAACACGTTTTGGAAATAAATTCAACGCGTCACCTCTCTTTGTCCGTAACGATGCCAATCAGTGTTACTAGTAAAAATAAAAATGATTCCAACGATGGAAAAGAGGAAAAAAAAAATTTTTTTGGAGATAAACAATTAATTATAAGCAGAAATTGGTAGAAAAAATATAGCAAAAAAACTAGAACACTTCATAGTAAACACAAAGTATTCCTAGGACGAGTAAAATGGAATAATTTGACTGAAAAATACAAATAAAACGCGAAGGGGCAACACTCAGTGGTACGTCAATGACTTCCGGAAAATTTATAGTGACTAGGTCCCTAGTAGAAAATCTAGCATTTCCTGGTATAACTGATTGCCAGGTATATTCAGAAATAATTATTTATTATAAAAAAATATTTATGTATTTAAATTTAAAATAATAACTTTGATAAAACTGGGATTTGAGAATAAAAATACATCGTATGTGTATTTTTTAGCATTGAAATACTAAAATACCTACTTACTACCTTTCTATTCGTAGTTGATAACAAAGTAGGTAGATAGATTTTTACTTTAAAAAAAAAAACTACACAACCTAATTGATGAAAAAACTATACCATTATCACAAAAAATATATCGTTGGAAGAGATTAAAATATTAAATTTAGTAACAACAACAACAAACAACAAACAACAGCCAACAGCAAACGGTGGAAAAAAGTGTGCAAAAATTTGTTAAGAATAGAACAATAATTTCTATTGCTGGTAATAAGGTAATAAAACTATATTGAAGATATTAAGGTATACAAAGGAAATAATATTATGCAAATATTTGCAATGCACACCTGGCAGCATTTGGTGACATCATATTGGAATTTTACAATATTTCAAATGAAATAACATTGCATGTTGTTTCCCCGCGGAGATGAGTCAGTGCAAATAGTTTTCTGATATCACTCATGACTGTCCAAACAGGATTAAAGGTCGCAACGCTCACTTCTAGCTTTAGTTGACCTATAACAGCTGTAGGTAGATGAGATGAACTAGTAGACAAAATATAAAGACCATCTTCTGCGTTTAAATGGAAAGTCTATATTTATATTCAAGGGTTTCTCCCTTTAAAGGAATTACTGAGATACAAAATAAAATAAGAAACACTCACTTCTTTTTCTCGTAGCATTTTTGAAACAATTTTGTGTTTATTTATCAAGCGATGGATCAAAATTAAAAAGTGAAGAGTATGCCTGTACCTGTACTATTGTTTCTGTGAGGTGTGGAATAGGAGGATAATTTAGGACAAAAGCTCTGCAAACTAAAATTTCCATAGGTACTTAAAAAAAAACATTCTCAAAATTACTAATAAATTTTTCTTGTTATTTGGCTAGTTTTTATAAGATTTTTCACCCAAATACAAATAGTTATTTCACCAATTTTAAATACTGGACATTATTTTATCGTGTTTTCTGTAGTTTTTTGACCGAATAAATCCTTAACAAAATTATAGAATTTAGTACAGGTAGTTTGAATTTCATTGCCTTACCTTGAGAAGTGTTCTGGGATAATCGTGAATCATTAAGCAGACTTCCATTACTTTGGAGTGTTTCTTCCTGAGAAATAAACAGTTTAGATAATATAAATTTCATAAAGTCTTAGAGCAAAGGTACAAATTCCAGAAGGCAGCCCTGATGAGAGTATCTGGAACAAGAGTGCGAGGACACAAATTGTGCCTCATTTTGAGCTGAAGGGGGCTGCGGAAAGTGGAGAACAAGATGCAGAGCCCTGCAGCAAACCAATCTCCAGGATTGAGACTACGAAGTAGAAGGGCCTTTTAATTTCTTCATGTATAAAAAAACAGATAATTAAGAAAATGAGACTATCCATTTACCCTAGACAATTCAGTTTTGGTTTTTGGTACAAAAATTGTGAAGCGCTATTTTAAGGGCCAGTTTTATAAACATCTGTTTGTAATTTAATATAATAGATTAATATTCTGTACAAAACGTATTGAATATTGCCTGATTAATAAATCAAGCATTACTAACCAATGTTTTAAAACCTGGCCCTAAAAGGTATACATATTATAAAATAGTATGCTTACTTCAATTATCGTAACTGAATGAATTCGAGTTGTCGACAATGTTCTAGAAAAATCAGCGTATGAGTTCCTTCGACTAAAAATTACAAATCAAAATGTTAATTATAAAATCTGATAGAGGCATAAATGGAATATTCTTAAATTTATATATTTTTCTTACCATAATCTTTGTTTTGAAGGTCTATCAAGTGTTCAATACTCTCTCTGTATTTTCGTCCTTTGTGGTTTGGTTGTAAAGTTACATTGGATATTTCTGAAGTATCTAGTGTCATATTGGATATGTTTAGATTTTTAAGGATTCGCAATGATCTTTCCCATCGTTTACCAGGCTCCAATATCATCGATGGTCGGGATATAAATTCTTCAGTATAACGGAACGGGTCAGTCCTGCTGCCATCCTTTTCTTCAGCTAAATTATCAGCATTCGAATAAATCGAATTCTCCGAAGCAGGTTTGTTATACGAATCACACGACATATTTAAATATGACAAGGTTGAAACATCCAGTTCATCATATTTGTAAGCCGCAGTGGAACGTTTTGGTTACAAATGCATCTATATTATTTTTTAATGAGGCATTAGGACTTTGTTCGCTGAGTGAAATATTTGCAGCTGGATCTGGTGAAATAGATTGATCATTTGTGATAGAATCATCTTGATTTATAGAATTGGATTGATCATTATTTACACTAGAAACCTCCAATGAGCTGTCAGGCTCATCATTTTCAGCCGCGGCAGAGAGTTTACTTATAAATGTATTTAAACTCTTATTCACAATTGATTCATTCAGAACCTTCCCATTTGCAGAAATATTTTCAATGTGATCTATTTTGTTTAATTGTCCGTGTCCAACAGAAAGTTCATCTAAAGAAGGCAACGATTCTTCTTTTGGTACACTTTTATTGCTCTCTTTTTGTGACTTAGATATAATATTAAGTGAAATATTTTTTTTCCTTCTGAGTTTTGGTTTTCTTTGCCTAGTTGAAAATACTCGATAAATAGTTTTCTTATTACGCAACACAATCGGGGAATCTTCCGTGGAGAATGTTTCTGGTGAGCTTTGAACTGGAGTTTTATTTATGGTACTTTTATGTGACATATCCTGAATTAAATCTGATGGAGGGGAATTATTGCTCAGTTTAAATATAGAATTATTTGCTTTTTCTTCGCTTTTCAATTTGACATTACACTCTTTATCATCATCTTTATCTTTTAAACTTGTATTTTGCGGAGTTTCTTCATTTCCCAATTTGAATGGAGAATCTATAATCTTTGATTTTGAATTATTTTTTAGACTTTCTTCCTTTGAAATTATCACTTATATCAAAATCATCTTTACTTTTAAATGGTGAAATTTTTATTTGGCCGTGGATTACTTCTCTTGCTGTAGCATTACCAATGTTTTCATTTGAACTACTGCTTGTATCACAGATTAATGAATTATTTTTATTTTCCGAAAAATAATTGTCAGAAATATTTTTATAGTAAGTAGGATTCAATTTATTTAGTATAAAACTATGGGAACCTTCATAAGTTTAGAGTCGTTTAACAGATTATATTCGGAAGTGTCTGATGATTGATTACATTTAGAAGTATCAAATAATGAACTGAGATCATTTTCAGAAGATTGTGTTGAATTATATTCACTAACTTTACTTTTAATTGAAGTATTGTCATTTTTTTCAGCCATTGGAACAAGTTCAATAGATTTAATAGAGACATCATTTTTCTCTTCATAACTTGATACATTTTTAATTGATTTATTTGATGCATTTTTAAGGGATAACGGGTAGCTTTTATCACTATAATCGGAATATACGGATGAATCAAAAAGAGGAGGACTTGTTTTTCCTGAGATTTTCCTGGGCGTTGGAAAACCATGGAAAGGTAACTCAGCCTCATCCACATCGCTTTCAGGGGGAAACCCACAGAAAGCAGATTCTTCATCAATCTTAGAAAATACAGTATTACAATCAACAGTTGACTTGTATTCATTACAGCTAAAGTCAGTCTTCAATTCTTCATGATTTTCTGATTTTTCTTCTTCAAGTTCTATTGTTTTAACAGCGGCTAAATTATTTTTGCAGGATTCAGTATCTGAATATTTTTGTATATTTATACTCGAGGGTGATATATGAGCTGATTGAGATAACTTTTTATGTTCAGTTGAACTGATTTCATTTTTAGTAAGTAAATTTTCTGATGTTGCAGGTGATGTTGATATTGCAGATAAATCATTTTCTTGAATATTAAATAACAAAGTTTTTCTATATGGAGTACTTGATAAAGGTATGATAGCCATGTTAGACGGCGGACTTTTTGGTGTATCACAGTTCCTATTACTTACAATTGGTGAAAATTGCACATCTCTAATAGATCTATCTCTCATATCTTCACATTCTTTATCATATTGCTTGCATTGATATGAAGATTCAACACAAGTGTTTATATTTTCCTTACTTGAATCATGCTTAACTGGAGTACAATCAATTTTATGGAAATTATCAAACGAATTTGATTTATTTTGTTTGCATGGTTCAATAACGAATTTGTGGTCAATTATACTATGGGAAGTGCTTGCTGTTGCCTTCAACGGGAAGCCTTTATATTTTTTTCTGGATTTTCTTTTCTTTTTTGCTATTACTTTATATTTTAAGTCTGAATTATCTAAAAATAAAAGACCAAAAAACATCTCAATATTATTGATAGGAGGGTATATTACAAATAACGAAATATAATTTTTCAAATTATATTCATATTATATAAATGTACTTTTTTGTAAATATTTCAGTTAGGCACGGGGTTATACCTAAATAACTGAAATACAAACATTCTGAACTGTAAAATTATATATGTAATAAATAAGAAATAAGTAAATAAATAAATGAAAAAAATAATACTTTAATTTTTATTCAATTTTACTGCCAGCTCACGATAGAAAAATGTTTCTAACTATACTCACCACAGGAATGATGAGTACATAAAGATGTTCTGATTAAGTATTATAATAATATTTTGTTAATAGTTTGAGAGAAAATTGAAAAAGGAGAACTCAGCCAAATGGCAGGGCTGATAAATATAACATATTATTATTTTTTATTAGATAATAATGGTACATTACACTTTTTTTATAATTATAAATGAAAAACCCACTGAACACTGAAACCGCTTGTCAGTAAGTAGTCAATAATACATTTACGACACCAAATATTTGCTAATATGGAGCTGGAAGTTAATATGGAAATTAATTGTTGGTTATTAATGAACATACTACACATTTTACACAAATTTTCATGTGCTTAGATATTTTATGAATAAATGTATTTAACAAGTTAAGAGAACGATAGAAAAATCACAGTTACAATGCACATTCATTAAATTCTCTTGAAGGACCAATTTTTTTTTTTTTTTTTTTTTTTAAATTAAAAAGAAATCTATGCAATCTTATGATATTTGCACATATTTCAATTTGTAAATACTATTTTCAATAAAGCCTAAGCGGTTTGTGCTTGAAAATAGGAATCGAGTCGTGTCGAAGTGGGGATTCGAACCGACGATCTCTGGACTCAGAGACCGCGACGCTACCCACTGGGCCACCACCCGTTCAATGATTACTAACATCCTCTATAGTCAACTACATGAAACCAATCAACTTTTTGTAGAGGTCCAGTCTGAGTAAAAATGTTTAGCATTTAAAATCATCGCTTCATTCTCAGAATAGTGTAAAAATTAATAAATTAGGTCACTCTTGACACTACAGTATAAGAAGTGTAACATGAAAATGAGTATGAAAAGTTCCTGTCCTCGTACATAAAGATGTAAAGCAAAATAAAACAAACCAGAATCTGATGAAAGAGAAGCAAGTGCAGTGGATCTGGGTGGCTTCTCGGGGAGGGAGGATGAAGAACAGTCAGTAGTACAGTTCAGTTTAGGATTAATCTTCCGAATCTTACTTGTGTCCTCTGAGAAGAGCACGTCGAATTGATATTCGAATTCATTTCTAGAATAAAGTACAAATATGTAGTATTGAAGTACAGATACAGGCATTAGTTTTCTATTTCAAAAACTGAAAAAACATTCAAGTATGGCACACATTAAAAAATTTGGTATACAAGGTACTTCCTTCATATTTGCAGCAATCTTTTATAATGATATTATGACTAAAAACCAGACTGGTACGAGTGACATTTTACAAATACATGGTTTAAGTGCTAAAACATTAACATGACTGTGCCCAAGTGAACAATAAAAATCAACCCCATGTCTGTTAAATTTAATAATAATCTTCATATTTTCCCAGTGGTGGGAAACTTGTACCATATCCCAGTAACCTGATATTAGTTGGGCCACAGTGCAGCTTACTGGACAAGCCAACATAACAAGTGGAGAGCTCCATAGACTCACATGTCCCACTCTCGGCCGGATAATAACACTTCTTACAAGATAGCACCTCTGTTCTCAACTCATTATATTTTATGAAGATACTCGGGGATATTTCTTCTAAAAAGTGTCTCACTTTTTTAAAGTGAATTTGTCATCTGTGCTCAAGGTCTTTAAGAACTCGTATATTTCATTAGTGATGCTACTGTTGTATTCACGGTGACTTGGACAATATTGTTTATCATCTCAGTACTACACAAAACGCTAGTTCTGTATATAATTATAAGAAAATACTGTGAAATTTAGAAGAGTAGTAATGCCTTTTAATTACTTACTTGTCAGATATTAGTTGGTCAAAAGGATCAAAAGAATTATGTTTTACATGGAGTGATATATCAGAGCTTGTATCTGCTAAAGTTGGCTCTACAACTTCTGGCTTTTTGTCTTTAAGCTTTTTTTTAAGATGCGTGCGTTTAGAACTGGGTATAAAGCTATTTCTAGTAGATAGTAATAAGTATGAATTATCCTTGCGATATTTTTTAATATTATTTGTAGAGAGTGCTTGAAACAGTGTACTGCTTTCTGGAGCATTGCGAAAAATATCCTTATGATTAATAGCTCCACTTTCATTTCTCTTAGAGCCATATGTGCGCTTTTTAGTTCCAAGCATACTGTACATAAACTATGAACGATTTTGAAAAAAGCGAAGAATTAAAACCCGATTTCGGACATTTATTATTTTTCAAGTTTTAAAAACAAATTTACGTTACGAGTTGTCAACAAAACCATAGAAAAAGTAATCTTCTTCTTCTTTTATTTTTTTGGCTTTTCACCGCACTATAAAATAAAAGATGCTGGACCATATATTTATATCGACGCCTCCTACGTATAATATCGTAACCCACAAAATGCGATTTTACAGGAGGAGCATTTGAAAATATTTTCGTTTATATGCATTGGTTGTAGATTTGACAAAATACGCCCCAAAAAAGCCCTTATTATTATCAAAATATTTTTTTTGTTTTGGTAGAATTAAAGATATAGTTAAATACAGACGAAAATCACCCAAAACTCAAAATCGACGATTTGTGGGTTACGATATTATACGTAGGAGGCGTCGATATATATTATAAATATATTTGATAAACATTCAAGGGGAAATTCACTTCCAAAATTAGCGAAACTCTAACGCACGATTTAATATAAAACTAGCGGTTACCGATCGAGAAAACAGTAGCCTGCGCTGCGATTTTGTTAATTTTGTCAAACTACTGCGCATACGATTTTGTATTGAATTCGTAAGCGCAGGAGTGTCTTAAACCTTAAAAGAATACGGCCACAGGTGTATTTTAAAACATAGCTGATGTAGATGGACAGTACTGCGTGTCCGAAATATGTCGCGTTAAAAAATATATGAACTCAGTGGACTAAAATCAAAGTGTTTTATTTATATAATTCAATATGTTATTCCGCAATGTTAACGCCAATTCAATAAATAATATAATAAAATATTGTCCAGCTCTGTCTGTGATCGACAATAAAAACGAATGGTTCTTTAAAAAAAAATCTTATTCATTATGGCAACTTCAATCATTTTCATTTACTAAATTGTAAATTCTATAATTTGTCTATGGTCCTTATAAATTATTTTGGCAAATTCGGTTTAGCGTCAATTTTATGTCAATAAATGCGTTCTAGTTGTAATTTCAATTATAGTTTATTGATGTATATCTTGTCCCGTTGTTGGAAAATCAGTTCTTCTGCTTCTCCTCTTTGTTTAATTGTGCTTATGACCACCTATTACCAATAATTTGTTATCATTGGGTGTGATGTGATTGTTCTCTCGATTGGCCCTAAAATGACATAAGGATAAAAATATACATTTTTAAGAAATGGAAGAATCAATGTCAGGTATTATGTGAAATTTTTCAATAATATTTTCAATAACATACATGAATTGCTGGTTTGGCCACTTATTGATATTCTCTGGTGATAGGTAGTTTCGAATTCCTTTCAAAATGTATTCTTTACCTTCACCCATTCTATTTTTGGTGTAACTTAACAACTTGCCGTGCTTTTTATGAGGACTAGTCTATTGCTAAATCCATAGATATGACAAGATGTAGAAAAAAGAGTCGAAGAGAGAAATTTATACAGTAGGTTCAGATAGGTTGGGTTTAATAAAATAATATAAATCAAATGGCTATTTAAAAGCAATATTCTTTATAATAGGTTATGAAATTTATACAGTAGGTTAATGATAGGTTAGGTTAAATAAAATAATAGGTTATGAAATTTATACAGTAGGTTAGTGATAGGTTAGGTTAAATAAAAAAAATAGGTTATGAAATTTATACAGTAGGTTAATGATAGGTTAGGTTTAAAATAAAAAAATAGGTTATGAAATTTATACAGTAGGTTAATGATAGGTTAGGTTAAATAAAATAATAGGTTATGAAATTTATACAGTAGGTTAATGATAGGTTAGGTTAAATAAAATAATAGGTTATGAATTTTATACAGTAGGTTAGTGATAGGTTAGGTTAAATAAAATAATAGGTTATGAAATTTATACAGTAGGTTAATGATAGGTTAGGTTAAATAAAATAATAGGTTATGAAATTTATGCAGTAGGTTAATGATAGGTTAGGTTAAATAAAAAAATAGGTTATGAAATTTATACAGTAGGTTTATGATAGGTTAGGTTTAATATTATAATTAACAGCCAAATAGATTTTTTAAAAACGAAATTTGTGAAGGGCGTAACCAAATGAAGGCGTGTCCAACCAATCACAGCTTACACCTACACACTACTAACACATTCTACAATCCATAGAGTAAAAATATTTTGAAATTTTGACAGCTGCACGGCAAGTTGTTAAGTTACCCCCCTATTTTTTGTCACCTGTTTTCCAACCAAGTTTCTTAGTTAGAATGCACATCGAATGTTTATCAGCACTGATAAGAATATTGATATTTTCAGTTAATTTCTTTCTGTATGGATCGACCTTGTCAATAAATAAAAGATAACAGTGTGTTATATTGAGCTAAATCACGGTTTGATTTGAGTTCCATGGTGTGTTTATGAATTGGTTTTTTTCCTTGGTTCAATGAATTTGGTGTGAAAATAAGTTACTTATTATTTACAATTTGACATCTCAACAGAGACGAGAAATTTGGAAGCGAATATGGATATCTAGGCGTTTACAGGGCTTATGACCTGTCATTGGCTGGGTAAGTGGCCACTTGATGTATTACAACATTCCCCATTTCACCTAGTATTTGATATCCATATCTGCCAATATACAGTTAAAATAGCGCGACGCTTCACACATGTGAACACTCTCTGTCATCCATTAAGAAAAATTGCTAGCATTTTAGCAGAAACCTTTATGATTGCAAGTGAGATTCTTACCGAATTATATTAATTAAGATGTCAAATTGTAATTATTAGCCCGTAATGGGTGAAATCCAGTTTTTGTCTACAAGTATTTGGACAAACTCAAAATGTTGTTTATGAAAATAAGTTACTTATTATTTGTTTTGGTCCAGTTTCCCGCCCCACCGGGCTGTTGAGTGTGGGCAGTGGAGCATCCAGTGGATCTGCTCTGACCTTGACTCCCGGCCGGACGCGAAACATAGCTCAGGACATGGAAGCCCTTCGCCTGTTTAGGCAAGATAACCCGTTTCTTCAGGTAAGATGATTTATATATTGATAATGTCCAAGCCTAAGCTGGTTTCTACGAAACTGGACAAATAGTAGTAGGTTATTACCATGAACAGTTGTTCTTACAAAATACTGCATTTTTTAGTAATATCATCACCCACAACTTGCTAACAATTTTGTAATTACTGTTCACGTAAATCCATACTTAGTAAAACAAATAGGTTAGCGGTGGGTGGTAGTAATGGGGATAGTTTGATCACATTAATTAAGTTATTAAACTAACAGAAGTATTAAAATTATGAGAACAGTTGTAGTAAAAGCCCAAAATCAAAGTTACACAGTTGTAGTATTAAGGAGGCCATATATTTCTCCAGATTTGCACCGTTTGCCTATTTTTGGCAGCCATTTTGAAAAGTTATTTCACAACTACGATTTAAATAGGTTTACCAGTTAGTATTTTCATCTGTCTGTGACATTTTATGGAAAGTATCAAGATGTCCGTTTTTTTATTAATGCTTTAGGTTTACGTTATACATAAGTATCATAAGATAATTAATTTTTAAACATATCTACCATATCTCTGTATGAAATAAACCTTTTCTTTTCAGCAAGTAATGGCGAGCCGCGAGAGAGTCTAATAGAAAGCTCACTGGATGAATGTGAATCTGATGATACTGTCTTGATGGCGCAGGTCTGATGACTTTTACAATTGATTTTTGCATTAAAATAGGATCAATTTTTGAATTAATTTTTAACAAGTCGTTTTATACCTAAAAAAATTTAATGAATTCTACTAGAAATGTCATTTTACATTATACCTGTGCACTATTGAGTACGATAAGGAGAAATAGGAAGTTATTAGATTTTGTGGAACTTGCTTTCATGTAATAAATTATCAAGTTGCTATGCACCATAATGTTGTGGGTAAGGGAAAGTAGGACTGTTGGGGTAGTTAAAATGAAAATCATATGTAAAGTATCTCTAATTTTTAATACTTATAAAATGATTATTTTCCAGGAGTTTTGTAATGCATCTATAGACCTTTTAGCTGAGGATCCATTGACATTAAAGGAAGTCCACGACCACATGATCCGTTCTCCACCCACCAATCTCTTTTTGGCCGCAAGGTAAATATTAGTGTTTATTCAACACATTTTACGGCTTCTACTAATATTATTTTGTGTACAGCTAAACCTCGATTACCTAGAGTTTTGTTGACCTAATTGATAGAACTGTAACCCGGAGTGTAAAATAAATGTGCGGTTTAAAAAATCAAGGATCTGTCAAAATCTTTTGTTTTAATTAGGTTAAATTGGGTACAAAAAAAAACATTAGTAACAAAAATATCACATTGTAGACACTGAAATTGTGATGGGTGCATGTACTTCTTTACTCGGGATAGTAAAATTTGTATTTTAAACTGATGAAGGTCAATGAAAGATTTATTTATTGATTTTGGCTCTAATTATATTCTTTAGTGCAGTCGTGTTTAAAATATTACTGTTTATAAAATAACCTCTACTAAATAATTGGTGATGGAAAATTTATTAAAAATTTACTAGTTTTAAGGGTTCATATAAGTATTTTAGTGCATGGCTAAATTTTGTGTGGAAAATCATTAATAAATTAACAATCTTACTGAAATCTGATCTTATTAAAATTGTTTAATATTAGTTATGAATGCTTTCTATTTGGGTATAGATTCTCTGTCACCAAGGGCATCGAGTGCATTCGACTTTACGAGCAGCTCTCCGCACTCTATAAATAAACATTGTACAACAGAAATATTAGTTTAATTCCATTCATTTTTGATCAGGTAGTAAGTAGCCCTCGTTGAACCAAAACGCTGTGTTACCATAACTCGATTCCTTGGCTGAACTTAACAACTTAGGGTGCTATGTCAAAATGTTTGCTTTATGGATTAAAAGTTGTGATTGGTTGAATTATTTGGTTTTTATTTTAAAAAATATTTTAAATGATGTAAAACCAAACCGATCTTAACCAACTGTATAAATTTCATAACCAAAAAAGATTGCTTTGTAATAGCTAAACTGTTTGAAATTATTTAATGAGATGTATTCTGGGAGCAGTTTTATTTTAAATATTAACTTCATCTTTATTGCACTTTCTCGTGTTTCACTCTCTCGGCCTCCCTAGCTAATCTGCCACACTTATGTTCCTGTCATTTGTCACTCTCATATTCAGTCATCTCTTTTACTTCATACACCTATCTCACACGAATAAAACCCAAACTTTCTTAACCTTTTTTTATTTTATTCTATTTTACTTAGCCAGTGAAAAGTCTCAGAATATCCCCAAAAAAATGTTTTTAAAAATTAAATTAATATCATTGCTTCCATGGCAAAATTACCTAACTGCTGCATGGTCATTTTTAGAGCAAATGGTCATTTTAGAGCAAAGTGAAAAAACACGTATGTAATGAATATTTTTTCTGTTATTTTTTATTTTAACAAAACTTAAAATATACTTACAATATAATAGCAATGTTATTTTGTTTAAAGAATAATTGTCACTTGTATAATTTGTTGTATAGAAGTATTTTTTTAGTTGTATAATTTTGCTGAGTGGTGGGGGTCATCATTGCGGACGATATTGTATAATTAGTCCAAAAAGCGAAAATAGTCAGTTAGGTAATTTTGCGGTGGAAGCAAAGATATGTAGACTGTTTCTTGCAAGTATTTCTTTCTAGTGCAATTTCCTACTAATAATGTAAAAAATTGAAACAAACTTTTTTTTTCAATTTACATTAACATTTTTATGTTTTCAATGCTACGGTAAAAAATAAAGTCTATAACAATGATTCGGTATACTTTTAGGACTTTATGGGTTCAACATCTTTACTCCGTAAATCACCTTTGAGAGTTACAGCTAAACTTCACAATACGAGTGAAGATTCTTATTTACACGGTGAGTTTAGTTTACCTGATTTATTGGTATCGCTATTTTATATAAAATGGCCTTTTCAAACTTTATCTATTCTAATTTGTTTGCTAGGTCAATTAAATTGATTTTGTTTTTTATTCTCTTGAAATGACTCTCGATAATCCTGTTTTGTTTTTACATAAACAGGAGAATTTTTTTATTTTATTGTATTACATAATTTGGGATGAATACAGTATTCGTAAAAAAGATTTAATCTTTTTCACTCCATTTTCTATCACAAATTTTATTGTTGTTTGTTTGCATAAAATGTAGAAATTCATAAACGTTAATAATTGATACATTTTATTATTTTTAATACTTGTATCGATGTCATATTTTGAACATGTGCAAGATTGATTTGATGCATGTATTGCACGAAGAGGTATTGTATTTATCTGTTAATTGTTGATTTATTTACATTGCCATATCTTCTCTTAGCTAACAACCGCGAAAGTTGAAATTAACATTTTTCACTTTTTAATGTTATTAGATAGATATTTTTTGCTTGCGTCGATCTATCAATGAGATTTAAATGGAGTGAAACAAAATATTCTTCCATAAAACACCGCGCTCTTAGTCTAAATTTGTCTCAAAATTAATAAAAAAATAAGTTTATTTATTATCCTGGATTTTTTTTTTTTATTTTTTTTTTTTTAAATTTCAATATATACATAAATGAAAACAATACATGTCCTACTGAGTTGCCTACTGCAACTTGTCAGTAGGTGCATAAATACAAATTCAACTAAAAATAAAAGTACACAATACATACCCTAGCGCACAAAAAACTATGATTATGAACTAAAATGACTTGTGCGGTGTTGTTAGCTAAGTGACGATATGTATTATTGATTTACTTACAGGTGATTTTAGAACAAATGTTCGGAATAATAATCCTATAAGAATCCGGTCATCGTCCAGACCCATTTCTCCGAAATCCAGAGATCCCAACACGATGAGGCCTTTATCTTTACCAGGTAACTCGTTATTATACATCCAGTATATGAACAAAATACAATTATCCGTACACTTGGTGAACCAATGCAGTGCCCTATGCACCATTGGGTGTGGGTAGGGATATTAGTAGTAAATCACAATTTACTACTTTTGAAACTTTTTATTTAATTTATAATTAAAATCGTTTCAGGCGAGTCCCATTTGAAAAATGCTCTCGGTAGATCAAGGCAGCCGGCACAGCATGACAGGTTCTCAATACTCCACCACCCTGTTCCGATACGCATGTCCACCACTTCCAAAATCTCCGAGGACAGCATTCGCCTCGTGCAAGACTCTGACAAGTAATGGTGGCGAGGGAACTTGTTGGATTACTTCAGGCGTAGATTTGATTGCCTTATCTGTCGACCCCCCTACTTTGCCTCACAAATGGCCTACACAAATCTGTGTAATGTGATGTTGGCAAATGACTAGTAAGTACGTCAACTTAATAGTTACCTTTTCTTTTAAGAATATTACTATTCATTCTATAGTCACGCGATAGAATGCTTTTCCTCAATCATAAAACTGCTTTAGTACAGGTGTGTGTAATAAATAAATATTTTAGCGTATTTATGGTCACAAATAGTTATTACATTATTGATCAATGTTCAGCACTTATTCATATTATTCAACACCAAGTGTTGACCGCCTTGGAACAATATCATAATTTCCTCACATTTAAAAATATCATAATTTGATTATGAATCGAATAATTACTAAGTGATACATAAAAATTATTCTGTCTTTTTTATTTCTTCTTTAAAAATCAACTATTTTTATTGGCTTCGTTGTTATTATGAATTTTTTATTTACGAGTATAATAATCTTGTATGTATATCGTTTAGATTAGGTAGTTGCGTGTTTATGTCAATCAAAATACATAATAAAATTTTAAAAACATCGTAAATTCGTGTACTTAATAAATATATCAAGTACGTTTTGTGCATAATATAAATGTAGCTGTTCTTGGTGTCGGTGAATGTAACATTCGTGGACCAAATTATTGTACTGTATTAAATTTTAAACTTTTTAAAATCTTATATTGAGGTGTGATGTGAAAATTTTATTCCAAAGTTAAATGTTAACAATGGACGTAAAGTTTTGTAACAATATAAATTACCCATTGCCAGAAAATGTTATAAAATCTTTTATGTATTGAAGGAAAAAATTAGTGAATGTTAACATAAAATAAATTTCAATTAAAACTTCAAATTTTCTGTCAGTAAATACATATGATTTCAATCCTTCAATCCTGTGACATTTCTCGAAATGTTATTAATTTTTGTATGTATTGAAGGAAAAAATCTTAAAAGAAAAACAAAACGTGAATGTTAACAGATAAAATGACTGTATTAAAATAAGCGTCCATAAATGAATAACTTTCCCTATAAAATAATCTTGATTATTGATATAAACGAATTGTTAAAACGGTGAACCACCAACAAAAATATTTTGTGTAACTGCAAATACAAATACGTCGTCAGTTAAAATTCACACTAATTTATATCATTGTGTGGTAGAAAATTGAATAGGGTAGAAAATGAATAGGAAGGTATATGAATGTATTGAGAATTTACATTTTAATAATGTTGGAAGAAATACATACCTAAATACACCGTGTAACAAAACTTGATGTACAAGTAAGAAACCACTGAATCCTAGTCATATTTGGAGTCAATTTTGTAAAGTACAATTTTTTTATTTGACCCATATTTTTCGAGAAATTGAGTAGGTAGTTGAATTTTTTTTTGAGAAATTCTAACAAATTGTTATCAAATATAATTTATTCAGTCAAATTATCCATAAAGAAAACAAAAGAAGAAATTACAAGAAAAAAAAAATTATAGTTCATTTATTTCAAGCTCAAATTCACAAGTCATCGATACCTTAAATGCAAATTGTGTAACTCCATTTTTTGACAAAATGACTTTATGATGGCATTTTGCTGTCTTTATTCCAATACACGTTCTAGGTAAATTGGGCGAGTCCAACATTATTACAAATGCCCTAAAAACCACCTCAAGAAAAATGGGCAACTGCCACGTTTGTATTGGCAACGCTACAAATTTGGCAATTCCACCATTTGGTTTTTTGCCCGCCCTGTAAAGTAACCATTTTGAAGTTACACAATTTGCATATTAAGGATATTACACATTCGACTCCAAATTGATTCACCAGTTTTCGGGTCATACTACGAGTTTTGTTACTCCATGTATAGTTAACACAGAAAAATTATATGTAAAAATGTTATTTGAGATCTTAATAAATAAAATATGTACCCAACTTAAATTTTTTAACGCAATTCATCACAATTCTTTTAATAACAGATAAAGTTTGTCCTTTAAAAAGAGAAATTATAGTTCAAATTGATTTTTTACAGTTCAAAAATACATAAAAAGAGTCTATAATGTGCTGAAGGTCAATGGAACTTTCGAGTCATTATAGTATATTTTTTATGAAATAAATTAAAATAATTTATTTCCGAGATAAAGCTTAACTATTTAACTCTCACATAAGTTTCCTGACATTGAATTTCTACGTATAAATTTTTATGTGGCTTTACGACAATTTAATTTATATTTTATACTGCATAGATAATTTGCACTGAACATTTTAATTTTGGACCAAGGACATAATACAATTCTTATTTTAATATATGGTTGTGTGCAATATTACTGGTCAATAAAGGATATTACTTATACCTAATATTTATGGTGACAAGTGAATTTATATTTTTATCATCTGTTAATTATTATTGTGCATATTTTAAAACAATATGACTATTCAATTAATTTATACAACAAAAGAGTGGAATAATTTAAATAGTAAAAAGGTGAATAACATTTTATCAGAAGCAAATAATATAATCTTTCATATACCTAGTTTAAAAGTTTGCATCCAGTATTATTAATAGAAAAATCTAAAATAATCCACTGGATATCATTAAATAGTTCACCTCTTTTGCATTATTAACTATGAAAATCTCTGATTCTGACCTGTTTCTAAGTGTTATGCATTTAAATGCATTAGTGAACTTCGCCTGATAATATAGTTACATAAGTACCTACATCATAAATATATTTTTCTGAAAATGGTTTACAATTACTATTTGATATTGCTCTAGATATTATCCTAATTTAAATCTACATTAAACTTACCTCATTATGAAATGCCTGATAATTAGACGCAGCCTAGACGCCATAAATGTGTCGATTAGGCAGTTAAATATAAAACTTAGTTTTCAGTAATAGGTCCCAATAACAAAAAATCAATTAATATTCTTAAGGTGAATTATTTTTTTTATTTACAATTTTTAAGTATAGACGACACTGCTTTTAGAGCTGGTTAATAATTATCATTATTACTTATCAAATACTGCCTACACCTGGGCCGGTATTCTGCATGGTTTGATAGGTCTTCTGCGCATACGAATTCAGTACAAATTCATATGCGCAGAAGTCCTGTCAGACCATGCAGAATACGGGCACTGGATTAGATTGTATTACAATGTATCCATCTTCATCACGAGATCAAAAATGATTAACTCACTTCACTAAGTGTATGCCCAGGTTAGATAAATAAGTTTGAACATACCCAAAATACTGTTAACATAAATTCATATGTTTGTACCGTACCGTTCAATAATATGATTCATTTAGAGGTCCTTTTATCAAAATTAAAAAGAAAATAACAAATTACAATTTGATCACATTATCTTTATTATCAAACAAAATAATCATTCATTACATTTATTTTTGGAATATTATACAATATTCAAATGTTGGCCAATGGCCAACGTGGTCCATTCACCATGTATAGGGTGAGTGTTTGGCAAATTGTATTGATTGATATTGGCACATCATATCATACTTTTGCCAACCAAATGATCACATTGTGTGGTATGTTCTCACTGTCTATAGTAAAATACAATTTATCTTAAAATCACATTCCTTTTAGGTAGTCACTTCGGCACTGCCTTGTACTCGAGTGTTTAATATAAAAAAATCTATTAATACTTACATAAATATATATTTTGGAAAATAATATACCATACTGAGTCCCCCCTCTAACTGTATTTAAACAAATTGATGTGTTTCTTAATATTTAATATTTTAACAACAACAGTTTTTATGTTGATGTTAAAATATTAATCCTATAAAATTAAGATTTAAATCACAATTTTAGCTTAGACATAAATATTCTATGAAATGTGTTATCAATTATTCTCAAAACTTAACCGATGTTCCAGGTTACGATCTCAGATCTTTCCAATGTCCATTTGGCTGTTTATCACTTAACTATAAATTAGGATTTCACTTATATTATATATATTTTTTAAATTGCATAATTATTCCAATATATTCCTTGGCATAACTCAAAAGAGTCAATATTGCTAAGAAATATTTTACTTTTTGATGCATTGAAAATACTGATTTAAAAAAAACACTACTTCAGAATATTTCCATGTACTTAATGTGGTTTTAAATAAAGTAAATGAAACAGTATGCCTACTGTTAAGATGTTATTAGGGACTTTCCTATTCGCCAATTTAAGATTGTAGTTATGCTTACATAAAGTATGTAAACAATTCTGTAATATATTACAACTAATGTTCATTTCAACAACAATGTTTTTGGAGCTGAATCAAAAATAGCATCAATGATCTCTACATATACTACTCGACTAATCCTATTTATTTTTTATTTTTTTGTTGTAAGGATGTTGTTCTAAGATTTAATCAAATTACCACAATGGTGATTATTATTTAAGTGCATAAATTAATATATTATTAATGATTTGGTGCTTCAAGAATTTTATTGATACCTACTGCAATATTATTTATCATACTGCCGCCGTAAGAATAAGTCACATATAAATATGCAATTTTAGGTATTTTTAGATTATTTTTTCTTACCTGTTTTTGAGACATAATTTACACATTTAAGGATATAAAAAAATCCAGAATTTGAATATTATAAGATGTTTTATATTCAAATTAGTTTTTTTTTAAATATCAAAATATGTACATTATGTCTCCAAAAAAAAAAAATATGTGACTTATTCTTATGACGGCAGAACAGTTTGTTAACCATTTGTTAATTTCTAAGAAATATATCTATTTCATCTTAACTTGAGCGATAAAAGTATTGAAATATTTTTATCGTAATATTTATCATGTACATATGTGCTGGCTATTTTAAAAAGTTATTTATGATGGCTAAACTCTAAACGCATTTTATGATAAATTCTATGTTGCTTTAGAACAATTATTTGATTATTTTTCATCTAAAAATGCCTTTTGTATTTGCGACGATCTCCGTGCCAACTTCATGATCTTCATTAAAGATTGGCGAGTATTGTACCTAATATAATTTTACTGCAAGTATAGAATAGAGACTAGAGATACGTGCCATAGGCTAAACTAAAATTAATGTTTTATTGAAAAATTATATTTTTATGATATAGAATAAAGAAAAAAATGTGTATTTCATTTTAAATTCTGTATCATTTTAAAACTGAATATTAATGTTCTTATAAATTTTCATTTCTAAAAACGAAATTCTTTAACCTTATATAATTTGCGAACAACCTAATAAAATGTACTAAACATGAAATTTATGTTAGAAGCACTCACTTTGTCAACTTTTATTCATTATAAACTATTTAAATGAAACACTTCGTTTTTAACTACTATTTTATTAATAAAACTCCCGACCCGACTTTCAAGGGACAAGTCAAATTTCATTAATAATAAAATAGTATCTAGTTAAAAACTAAGTGTTTCATTTAAATAGTGTTTTAAACATAATTTTATTTTCATTAACGATACCCATATTTACTAACATGCTTAATTTTACATTTGGAGCGTAACAAAACTCTTCTCTTAATACATAGAGCCTAGATTATCCACGTTTTAGGGATAAAGTAGTTCTGATTTCTGATGCACAATATCCGAAATGTGTTTGCCTGACAACACTGATTCATACCTAGCAAGTAGGGACATGAATCTGCTGTCCTTAATTTGCATGTTTTATGTCAAACAAATAATAAATTTGCATAATTGTAGCGGTACAACCGCCACATTCGGTGACAAAAAACATCCCAAATCACCATTTTTATGTGTCCAGTTAGACTCCAGCTATAGGGAATTTTTTAAACACATTTTAAAAATATTATTATTACTATGGATAATTTATTATTATTTAAATATACCTCAAGGGTACTTTGTAATTTGGAAGTTGTAACTTTTGGATAATTTATGTTCTATTCTATTGTATTTTAACAACAGTTATTTTAATAGTCATGCAGCAATGAAGACATAATATTGTTTCTGATCCTAATTTTTACGCCTTTTTTGTTGTAATCTCCGTTAATCTAAATAAAACCTATTATACATTTAGCAAAATGTTTCTCTAGGAATAGTGTTAAGCTTTTTATGAAATGTCTCTATAGTTAAAATGTTATATTTTATACTTAGTAATGATATCAATAATATTTCTGTCACTTCCTGTTAATTAAATTGTTTATTACCTCCGCTAACTAATCTGCAGATATGGTATATTCATCACTCAAAACCTACTGACAAGCCGTTTTCTCGGTTAAGTGGGTTTTTCTTTCATTCAAAAATGTAATGTAGGCTACTTTTATTATTTAATAAATAAAAATCTCCAATAAAATCAACTTATTCTCACAATAGTTTTAGTATATGCTTTTAAATTTTTCATGGTATTAAAGAAATTATAAATTTGCAAGTTAAGTATTTTTCAAAAACCACATGTTACCATTTAATTTACTGGTCAAAAACTGTTAGTTTTATGTACACGGTACACAGTAATAACTAAAAACACAGTTTAAAAAGTGTAAATATAACCATGATAATTTAGTAATAATTGTTACTTTAGAAAGCATAGGGTACTGTGTAGGAGCATTGCAAAACATTAAACAACAATTTTATTTAGAACAATGTTTATAGTTGGTATGTAATATAAAATAGAGTTTACATAAATAGTTTTCCATATATGGTACGGAAAACATAGTAAACTAGATGAAATCATCATAAAGGTGTTTAGTAGAAATTGTTGATCTAGATTCTAGATTGGTTCTAATTTGATGTTGAAATACAATTATGCAGATTAAAGTTGCAGCGGATGGTTATCTTTATTCCATATATTTAAGTACATTTTTTAATATTTTTTTTTATATATGTAATCAAACATTATGTTGTGGGTTTTTAGATTTTTGAGAGTATCGATGAAATGTCTCCTTTATGTGTAATGAGCATTAGATTATTTAAAGGGTATATGAGAAAAATGGGCTCATAATTTTTTTTCTTAAATATTTGAGTATATCCTATAAATTCAAATGTTTGTTTTATTTTTAGAAAAAGGTTCATTGCCATTACACCTACATAGTACATTACATTAAAGGCTTTTCTTTTCATTTTTGGAAGATTAGAAAAAAGATCAAGACATACTGCACTTGATGTACCAATGTATTTCCCATTCACCATAGGAAAAACGTAGTACCCTTCATTTGTATATCGACGGTGGAAAGGAAAAAGTTACCAAACGACATAATATGTGCAGAGGAAAATGATACTAATATTATTATGTCACTTGGTGGCATTTTCCTTTGCACATATTATGTCGCTTGGTAACTTTTTACTTTCAACCGTCAATTTCTTCTTTTCTAGAATAACTTATTTTCCCTTCTTAAAGTTTCTAATTTAGTATTTTGTAAATACGTAGCGATAATGGCTGGAATAAGACAATGTGTAATTCCATAATGAGCTTTATACCCAGTTGCATAGTGTCTGATATGACTTTTCGCCTGTGGTGTAAAATGTAAGTTATAATGTACCTACTTAGAAGTGATAGTCAGATATGAGGGGGAAAGTAAATGGTGTTAATATATTTTTCGTGCTTAGTATTATTTGTACATTGTTTAAACATGTCTTTATAAAGAAGTGTACCTAATTAATGTTTTCTTATTATCCTTATCCTTTTAGCTATTGTCAAACTCACATCCTTTCTTAATAAGTGATTCAACAAAGGAACGGGAGTTTTGTTAACCAACAACAGACTTTTAAAACACAAAAGACTCAATTATCCAGATTACCAAGTGTTAGTCCAATCAAAAATTGAGTGGCAATTTTCCACACCTGATATTGTATTCATATTTCATGTGTGATATCTTGGACTGGTTCTGAAGCGTAAGACTGATCTTCAAGTTTGAGATTCCCTGTCAAATAAAATTTCATTTTAAAATTTTGCTATTGTAATAAAACAAAAGTATAATTGCATTTACTCATTAAAAAAGGACGTATTATTTCTGGTAGAAGTAAATTCTTTGAATAGGTTTGTTTTTGAAAATCTTATTTGGGCACCCTAAAATATAGAAAATTAAAATAAAATAATCATCTAAAATCTCATCTTCAATCAGTCCAGAAGAGTTTTAGAAAAGTTTGGTATAGGGAGTAAATAAAAAATGAAATACAAGTAATAGTACACAAATTTATTTTCATAGAATCGAAAAAATAAGAACAAAACAATGCATTATTAATAGTTACAAGTAGTATATGTACAATAAATTCTCAAACATTAGTGAGATACATCCTTTCTGGTTGTGACTGGTTTCCTAAAGATAAATATGATACAACTGGCTTGGATTTGAGAAACAAGAAGTGGAGAGGAGATAGAACATTCCAGCAACAACCAGAAGACAAACCAATTGACAGAAGCATCCACAACAGTGATTGGGCAGGAAGCATTTCTTCTAACATAAAGGCGGCAGACATATCTATCTAGTGCCTAGATGCAATCTTTTTGTATTTTTCTTCATTTAGTTAATATCGTTCATTAACTAATTCAATATATTATATTATAATCAGTAATCATAACTGGAAATATCTAACAAGACATCTAAAAATAACATCCACAAATTGTGATTTCTTTATACATACATTAGTATTTCTAAGAGGATGTGGCGATGTCGCTGTCCTGTCAGGATTCGTATTGCCCATTCCTGTTATTTAATATCCTTCTGTATGATAGGAATGTACGCGCAATTTATTCTCTTCCATTTATTCCCATATCTACTTTCTCTTTATATAAGTATCAACATGGATTTACAAAAAACAAAGATTACACATATTATGTACATGAGAATATTTTTAATACGTCATTTATTTATTGGGAACAAAACTCAACGACGAATGATTAAAGATTCAATAATATGTTTTTGTAATGAGCAATTTTAATGATATAATAATGAATCAATTACTGACCATATATTTTAGTATATAATGATAGCACACATTAACATTGTTGGAAACCAACAGAATTGTATATTGTCATTACCACTGAGTGATAAAGCGACTTGATGTGAAGCAAGCAGCTTACATAAAGGGGTACTACCTGCTAGCAGGAGACTGGATTCCCATCCAACACAAGTGCATACAGGTGGCTGTAGACGCATGAGGCGTAGGTGAAACAGGTACTCTTATATTGTAAGTCAGACTCGGTGAAACTTATCACTCCTTCCGGCCCAACTGTTCATATCACTCCAATACAAATAGACACAAATCTATACTCCTTCGTAGGGCTAAATTTATATATATTATATTACCCATTTTGACATTGATACATGTTCATCCTACGTCCTAAATTTCATTGGGATTAATCAATTTTAAATAAAATGTCACAAAAATAAGTTTTAAAACATCCAAATTTTTAAAATATATTTATTATAATACAATATAATGCACGGGAGCATACCAACCCAAACAAACATGCTCGCACATGCGTAAATGAGAATGTATAAATGCACAATTTTGTGTATATACATAATATTATGATGTATGTATATAAAAAAGAAAATGTTTTAAATTATGATCTAATAATTCAACAAAGTCAGCCTTAACCTATTCAACATGCACCCGACTTCACTCTATTTCAGACAAAATGTTCAACAACTAGTGGGCAGATTCCACAGAAGATCTTCACGGGGAACTATTCTTCTCGCTGGTGCTGTAACCACACCAAGCCTACTTACCTTAGTACGACACACTATTCCAGACTGAATTGTGATGAATTTTGCTATTTATTAAAATTTACTAAGGTATAAAATATAAGTGATGAATAAATTAATATTTATAAGGTTTAGCAAACTTCCATTAGATGTTTATTTGGCAGTACTTGATATAAAGTAAAGTATGTTTATTAGAGGCTACCAACGAGAAGAATCCCTCAGCATAGGTAAGGTGTACGCTGTATTAATTTTAAACATTAAATAATAATCCCCGTATAATAAACAATCTTGCTAGGGGCTTATACAGAATTTGTACTCTTTGAATGCTTCACGATGTTTAAATTTAGTCATTGAATTACAAATATGAATTGATTAACCTCCCGATATGGAGTATACAGGTGGACGGTCCGAGCCCGGAGCTGACCTATGACAGTAAGCTATAGTTGTATTATCTCAACCAAGGCTACTTTAAACAACATCTCTACCGACACATGACTTTCTATTCGATAGGTAAATAGAAAGATTCACTTTCACAAACATTGGAAAAGGGAAAATGTCACTGAATGTACACCGCTGTGCTGGCTTTACTCAGTGCCCTGTCTTCGTATTTATAATTCTTTGCTAATACACCATGTCATGTAAAACTAAAATAAGCCTAAAATGTCTAACAGACAATAATTATTATTAATTTAAGAGATCTGCCTTTACTTACATATTTATCTAGTTAAACTGACAATTTCGTAACATTACTAAATTATAACTGATGGTAAAAAAGTGGACAAGAATATAAAATGAGCGTAATAAATAGATGTGAAAATTCAGTACACAGTGAAGGTACATTGCTCGGCACAATAATTCCAATATATTCACTATCTGACTTTCACAAGAGCTAGTTAGTAGCCACATTTGGATATGTTGGAAACTAGGCAGAGTTATGAGGTTCAAAATTATTGCAATCAACTCCTATAAATAAATGAAAACTATCTGGATTATGAAATTTTTTTTAAAAATAAAAAATATATGTTTTATTTATCTTCATATAGGTAATATGTATGTACAATTTACAATTTTAAATAATTAACATTTAATATGAATAGCGATACTGGATAAGTATGTATTATGTACATTATGTTGATGTTGGACAGCTTCTTCTATTTCTCCTGCTGTCAATCTGTGTCAATTTCTTTCTTAATACAGACATGTTCCTTGGTGATGACTAGAAGATTGTTTAGATGAATAATGTTACACTATTCTCGTATGGCAACGAATCCGCCTTCATGTACTGTGGTAGGTCTGGGAGCGTATGTTATTAGCTACCTACATATTGCTAGCTAATTTACTACACTTCATTATACACTTTGGACATACCATTTATACTTTATTATTAGTCGTTATCAAGAATCCACTTAAAATCAGTTTAGAAAAATACATATCTTTTGTGTAACCAATGTTGAGACAATTTTTATGATTTAATTGAAGTGAAAATTATTGATAAAGTATAAGACCTCCTCAGTAAGGGAAGTTCAAAATAGGATCGGATTTGCTTGCATACGACGGTTGTATTTCCAATTAAACGGGACATCACAAGTAAATCTTAATTGAATCCACCAGGGTGAGTACACAATATAGTGGTTGGCACACATTGGTGGTGTGTGTGATTCCAATGTCTATCTCACAATCGTTAGTACTACACCAGTGTCTTTGTAGCTCCCACTCTTAAGACAAATTAGTAACCTAAACATTCTTTTGTACTTTGTATTTTATTACATATGTGTAAATATAAATACATTAATCAATAAACAGTGATTGCAAACGACACTATTTGAATAAAAGTACACATCCGCCGGAATATTTAAATAACGGACTCACTGAAAAAATAGGCAATTATATGATCTATAATTCACAATTTTCACAGAAGATAAATTCATGTTTTCATAATAGAATTGGCCAAAGGTGAGCTGTTCAAAAAAGAACAAGGCCTTATTCATGTTCAACCAAATTGTTTTATATTTGATGTCTATATAACTTGGAGATATACTATTAAATTATTATCATTTAAACTATAAATATGTTAAGATAACATAATAATTAAAATCTTGTCAAATTTGCCTTAAGAAGTACATATCTGTTTATGAAAAAAACACAAATGACTTTATATTATAAATAATATAACAACGGACCAAACTAAATTTTTAACAATAATTTTAATTTTACCTTCCAAACAAATTTGATACTTACTTTTTTTCTGTAATTATGGTTTGTAAAATTTATTTTATAACATTAAATAAATCATTTGGTTTTACAATAGTACTGAAAATAAAATAAATCAAAATTTAAAAAGTACGTTTTTGGCCTAAAACAGAACCAAAGAACACAAGGGATGCACATATGAGAAAAGTGAAGTAGTTTAATAATGGGTTAGCAGGTGCATATTTTAGTGCTGTTCAACTGTTAGGTGACACAATAAATAAAATTCCGAGAATCCTCAAATTATTGGATTAATTCAACATCATTTTACAAAAAAACTATATAAAGTTATAAAAATACCTATATAAGTTTAAAGGGTCTTGGAATTATAATCTGGGCTCCGAGATTCAGTCAGTTGTGTCACTCTCGAGTTTAGCGTATGTAACAGGCTTATTCTTGTAAAAACGACAACGGAAATGGGCTCGAAAAAAGCTTTAACTTGGTGGCATTCCACTCCTCATCATAAGGTCATTATAAGATTTACTAAGTATTTTTGCATTATAAATTTTAAAATTTAGTTCACACATTCCTCCAAAAAGGAAACATTAGAGCTCCCATGAGATAATTGCGTGAATCCAGCGCGTCACTAGCTGGTGGGCACAGCAGCCAATCTGATAACAAAAATGTAAATAATTTGGGGGTCATTAAATCTCAAGTAGAAGAAAATCAAAATCATATAAGGGCAATAATAAGTGATTAATGAGAGTAAGACCAACCTAATAAAATCATATGTCAAACTATAATTCAATATAAATAGGTTAACATATCTGCTACTGATCAAAAAATATTTTTTTTTGGTACATTAGCATTACATTCTGACTCTTTTAGCTAATACAATTATAATAAAACTAATATGAGTTATTATACCAGCATATAGTTTTTTAAAGAAGCTTTGGTGCCAAGATCAAGGCTGAATAGCACGAAATAAAACAGATTCACTGTAAAAGGTATACGCGAGAACAGGTGACTGAAGTTCTTAGTGGGGTCTTAGGATAAAAATTTAAAAGTAGCTTTGTGTGGTTTACCTAGATATCCTTGCTGAGAGCCACCCCTGAGTCGCCCTTCCCACTCTGGACTGAAGTGTAGAGCTTACATAAGATTAAGAAGTAGCTATGTAATGCGTGGTTACATAGTTCTCCATGATGGCGTGAAACAAGCGGCGGCCGAGTTTAGGCCACCCCTGAGGGCGCCCGACCCAATCTGGACTGAAGTGTTTGAGCTTTTCATTAAAATAAAAAGTTGCTTGGGAATTTCGTTTGGTTTTCCTAGAAAAACTACCTTGGGGGGGAGCAACAAGGGCTTTGGCAAGTTTAGAGCCCACCCCGGAATTTCCCCCAACCCCCCTGGAAATGAGGGGTGGCTTACATAAGAAATTAAAAAGAGCTTGTTAAAGCGTGGTTACCCAAAATCCACCAAAGCTGGGGGACAACAAAACGGCTGGCGGGGGAGAGCCCCCCCCCGAAATCGCCCCACCCCCCTCTGGATGAAAATGTAGAGCTTTCAAAAGAATAAGAAGAGTTAAAAAAATCTGGGGTTACCTTGAAAACTCCATGCTGGCGGGGGCAACCCAAAAAGGGGTGGCCGTTTAAGCCCCCCCTGAGGGCCCCACCCAATCTGGAAGAAGGGTGTTAAGGGGTTAAAAAATAAAAAAAAAGAAAATAAATTTGAAAAATTGGTTACCAGGGTCCCCGGGCCAAGGGTGATTGCGAGCAAAATAGCCTAAAAAAGAACTCCTGGGGTTTCCCCAAAACCCCCTTGGCGAAAAAAGGGGTCGTTTTTGGGGGGGGGATTATTAACCCTTGGGGCTTTTGGGTCCTTTTTAGTCCACCTCCAAAAGGGTTTTGGGGGGGGGGGGGGGGGGTTAAATAAAGGGGGGGTTTTTTTTAAAGGAAAAAAAACGGGGAAAAAAAAAAAACCCCAAAAAAAATTAAATTTTGGTAAAGGGTTCCCAAAAGATTTTTAAAATGAAAAAAATTTTTATTTAAAAAAATATAAGAAATTTAAAAAAGGGGGATTCAAATTTATTAACCGGGGCAAAAACCAAAGGGAATTTTTGGAAAAATTTTTAAAATTTTTTAAATTTTTTTTTTTTATTTTTAAAGGCCCTTTAAATTAAATGTCAAATTTTTTTCCCAATTAAACATAAAAAAGGGGGGTATTTTAAAACCCTTGGGAAAAAATAAAAAAATTTAAAATTTGGGCACCTTTTTTAAAAAATTTTTTAGGGGGAAAAAAAAAAAAAATGGGGGGTTACCAAAAATTCCCAAATAAAACAAGGCAAAAAAAAAAAAAATTTTTTACCCCACCCTAAAAATTAATCCCCCTCCAAAAAAAACAAGGAGGGGCCCCCAAAAAACCAAACCAATGAGGAAAGGAACCCGCGGGTTATCCGGGCCCAAAAAAACCGGGGCCCCTTTTAAAAATTTGATTAATTAGAAAAAAGGGGGGGGTAAGGGATAGGAAATTTTTTTGCTTTTCTTTTTTTAAAAATTTATGGGGCCAAAAATAGTGTTCCGGAAAAAACAAGAACAAAAAACCAGGGCCAAAGGGAATGTCCCAAAATTAAAAGAAGGAAACAAAAAAATTCAAAGTTTTTTAAAGGTTTTGATTTTGAAAAATAAAAAATGGGCGAAAATATTTTTTTTTTTCGTTTTTAAAAAAATTTTTTTTCCAAAAAGGAACGTGGGGTTAAAATTTTAAAATTTTTGTTATTATTAAATTTTTTTTCCCCAATGAAAAAATTATTTTAAAAACTTTCAATTTTAAATCAACCCAAATAAAATTTTTAAAATTTTCGTTTTCAGAAATAATAAATTAAATTTTTTTGGGGACGGGAGGGGTAAAAAAATTTATTTGGATTTATTAAATTTAAAAAAAAAAAAAAATTAATTTAAATATAAATTAAAATTTTAATAAAAATTTTTAATTACCAAATTAAAAGTTAAAAATTTTAAAAAGAAAATCTTTAATATTTTTAAAAGGGAAACACGGTATAAATTGGTTTTAGGCTGGCCAAAAAAAAAATGGGCTCCCCTTTTTTTTAAAAGAAAAGGTTTTTAAAGGCCCCTTCCTTAAAAAAAAATTTAAAAAATTATTAAAGCCAAATTTCCCCTTATTTTTGGTTGGCAACCTTTTATGGAAAAAAAAAAAATTTTTAAAACAAAATTTAGTTTTGTTTTAAATTTTTTTTAACTTTTTTTTAAAAAAAAATGTTGGGGAAAAAAAGGGTGTTACCCGGGTTTGAAGAAAATCGGGTGGCAAAAAAAAGTCCCAGAAATGGTTGGGTTTTAATTTTTTTAAAAAAATTTTTTTTTCCTATTCCCAATAACGATTAACCTAAAATTTCAAAAAAATTAAAAAAAATCAAAGGGGCTTCGGTTGGGGAAAAAAATTTCCCTAGGTAAAAAAAATTTTCCTTTTGGGAAAATTTTTTTTTCCCTTTTTTTTTTCCCGGTCACTTTTTTCTAGTTTGTTTGCCGGAAAAACCCAAAAATTTGAATTTTATTTGGCGGAAAACAATTAGGTGGCCCCAAAAAAGCCTCCTTTAAATTTTTTTTTTCCCCCCTTAAAGATACTTGTCCCGGGGTTAATTGTTTTATTTGTAGTGAGGGAGGGGGTTGAAAATGATCGTTCTTCCCTCCTTTTTAATATAAAAATTGCTATAGGTTTCTATTTTTTATGTTTCAAGGGCCCAAAGGTTGGAAAAAAAAAACTTCCCTTTCCCTACGTTGCGCCTACGCTTAAAAAACTACGGTGCAAACAAGGAAATTTAAATTTTTTTAAAAAAAAAAAAAATTAAAAAAAATTTTTTTTTTTTTATTTGTTTTTTTAAAATTTAAAAAAAAAATTAAAAATCAAAAAAAATTTGGACCCCTGGGGGTTTTTTTTCAAAATTAAGGAAATTTTTCCTTTTTTTCCCCATTAAAAAAAACCCATTTCTTACGGGGTGTTTCGGCCCAATTTTTTTCAAATTTGGGCATTTTTTTCAACCCGGTGTTAGAAAAGCGTAAAGGGTAGGTACTATTTCATTTAAACTTTTTTTATTTAAATTTAACCCAAATGGGAAAAAATTATTTATTTAAAAGTTTTTTTTAATAAAAAAAATATTTAAATTATCCGAGTCATTTAAAAGTTTTGAAACGAAAAAAAAAAAAAGTAGTTACTTTAAAAATCTATTTTTCAATACGGTTTTTTATTTAAAAAATTTTTACATGCGGAAAAAAAGGTTTTGCCCAATGTAGGAATATTTTAACTTTAAAAAAGTTTTCCCTATCTAAAAATTGTTTGGTTAAAATTTCGATAAATTTTTTGAAAAGATTTGTTCGACAGCTTAATCCTAAAAATTTATATTATGCAAAAGAATTTTTTTTAAACCAAACAAGGGTATGCTATTCCCTAACCAGTATAATAAATAATAGTACCCCAAAACCCTATTATAGGGCAGAAATAAATTTTAAAATTAAGGGATTAAAGAAATTTAAAAAAATATATTTAGTCCCCCTTGTGATTTGTTGGGGGCGCAAAATTGGGGTACCGTGATTTAGGGCCCCGGGGGTTTGATTCAACGTGAAAAATTTTTTTTTTTACATGTGAATTTTAATGTTTAAATTTTTTCCCCGGTTTGATAGTTTCCTTGGGCTGGTATTAACGAAATGATTGATCATATCCTACCCTCCGTTAAAAAAATGATCCGGAAAACACTGCACTTGGTGTACCAAATGCAGTAAGGGAAATAGTATTTGGGAGAATTTTTTTATTCTAAAATTTTTCACCTTTTTTTTTCTTTGAAAAATTTCGTTTTGGGGGTTGACAAAAAGAAAAGGGGTTAAAATTTTTTAAAAATTTTATTTTATTGTTGAAAATTTTAAAAACAAAGGTCAACTTTTTTTTCCGTTAACAAAAAACAGAAAAACCCAAAGGAGTAGGCCCCCCCCAAAAAAATTTATAAAAAATTTCCCCAAAAATTTTGGGGTGGTGGGGGTCACCTTTTAGAAACCCGGGGTTCAAGAAGTTTTTAATTCCCAAAAACCCCGAAAAAAGTAATATTTAAAAAAAACTTTTAAAAATTTTTTTCCAAACAGACTGGCCCACAAACTAGTTATAAAATTTGGGAAATTGGGCCCCCCGAAAAAAAAAAGGAAAATTTTTTTTCGAAAAAATTTTTGGGGTTATTGCAGTTATGCAAGGGGGACGAGTAGAAAACAAGGAGTAGTTTTCCAAAAAAATTTTCGATAATATAAGTCTCTCCACACGATTTTGTGGGTGGTGGTGTGTGATCACCAATCAGAACTAAAATTGTGCTATTACGTTGGTGTTGACTATGAAGGGTTCTATGCAGTTATGCAATGGGGGACGAGAAGGAAAACAGAGTAGTTTTCCAAAAAACAATTTCGATAATATAAAGTCTCCTCCACACGATTATTGGTCCCAATCAGAACTCAAGGTGAACCTAAATGGTTTAAGCCCACATTTCTTCGCGAAAAAAACGTCAAAGATGAGTTATTTTAAATTGTTTTTCAACCGAGAGCTGGACGGATGCCAGAACATACGTTGATAAAGTGTCGGAGACTTGGAGACGACTGCAAAAAGCGAAAACTTATTTTCAGTTTCTGAAAAATATATATCGATTAAAACGACACAAATTCAACGTTCCATGTGCGAGCAGAGAACGAAATTACCACGCTAACAATGGGTTAATATAAAAATTGCCACAAAATTACTTGAGTACTTTTTTGTACCTACCTGTTCATGTAAAACAAAATGATATGGTGAATGTAAGGATAATCGCGATGGTTGATTCAGGAAAAAACCTCCCTTATGACAATCGAAGTAAAGTGTTTGCGTATGAATGAATATGAAAAGTATATTTTTTCATGACGGACGAATTAATGGCCGACGATACATTTGCAAGTGTCGGTATCTGTTTTTACTGTATAGATTAATATTATCTATACTTTGTTTTGTAACCGTGGATAATATAAGGAAGTACAAGTATCCCGCTGTGGGAAACGACTGAAGAATCCGGAGAAACATAATTCCGACCGATACAGTTCTCCGATTAGTATCATCAATCATCGCCGTGTAATTAATTGGATGCGTGTCAGGCAAGGCAAGGCGACATAATCAGCTCTCGTTATAGAATGGGAGAACTTACGTAACGTAATATTGTAATATTTCATAATTTGGGTATTTTTACACCGGCTTCTGTTGCGAGAGTGGTGCAGGGCGCGCCATAACACTGGAAATTTATTGCAAAATGCTTTTACCATTGTGTCGCTCTCTCTGGGGCACTCTCACGATCAGCAAACTATACTTGAACAGCGCATTTCCCGACTGTCTACTATATGCTGCACACTATCGTCCTGGGAACTGGAAACTGGGAACGCCGAGTGTGGACAAGTCACTCGTGGACGTTTCCACAAATTGCATAAATCGACAGGCTTCCGAGACGCGACGCGACGCCACTATTTACTACATACACCTGCTAATATAGTCGGAGTTAGGTGACCTAAAATGGCGGATATTCTGAACCAAACGTTTACTCTTAACAGAACCTACGTAGCATTATAATAGTAGGTACCTACGTAAAGGTTCCTGTATTGCTCTTTACCCTTTACCTATCTATGCAGTGGCGTAGAGCGTAGAGCATAGGAAGTTCCAACTATAACTCGGAGGCGAGTGCCGTCTCCGATTCCCTTCAGATTCGCCGCCAGAAGAAAATTTTCATTTGCCGAACACGTAACGCGGACGTCACCTTTATAAGATAAATCAAACCCTAGTAGTGACGGCCTTCGGGGCGGGGTTAGGAGAACCAGAGAGGTTAAACTCATCACGTCGGCGAAGGAATGGAGAGATGAACATTCTCGCGACAAAAGATGGGACTTAAAAAACAATACGTGTCTTAGAAAAAACACAATGCGTACAAAAACGTAGCTTGAAATGAAACACAATGTGCAATATGTGCACCAGTTATACTCCATTATAAGAATTCTCAAATGTAATTTGTGTACAATCAAAACTAATCCTTCGTATCTAGTTAAAAAGGGTATTTTAAGAGCTGAAAGTTTTTTATATGTATGATTTATTTAGAAAACAAGAAACTGTACATATTTCTGTCCCGTATAAAGTGAGTTTAAAAGAAGAGCTCAAAAATAAAACGGTCAATTACAAATTTAAATAAGAAATGAAGCCATTGGCATTAAAAATAATTAGGAAAAAATCTTCGGTCGAAAAATGTTACTACTAACTAAACTTCAAAGTGTCACTGACTTTTAGATGACAGCAAAAATGTCAAGTATTCGTAACATAATAAAAGTTCTGAGAGATTAAGTTGTTTCCAATGTTGTTTCGACTTTGGGATCGAAGTTGCCATTAATTTTCCTGGCTGGCGTTATCAGAGCGGGCAGTAACTGGGCAATTGACATCGGAATGCCGTTAGTCCGTCTAATCGGTAATCCGGCCATCTTCTTTCTGTTCCTTTCCTTATCCTCATTATCCCCCCTAATCCCATTACACGGAACTTCCCTCAGGCGGATGCTAATACTTGTATACTTGATACTCGGACTGATTGCACAATCTGGACGGACTCAAGTATTCGAACTTGACACGGGTTGCCAGTGTTGCCATTACATATTTTTTTTTTGTTTCTGGCAGGTACAGTTGGATTTTGCAAAAATGACAATATCAATATATATGGGGTTGGACCTGCGCAATATCCAAGGGATTGGTTAAAACTATGTAAGTTACATAATAACATTATGTTGGCCACAGCCCACAGCTAGACCCCGAATCTCATGCAATTGGTTGTAAATCCAGGAATGTCCCGCAAAAGAACGTCATTATGAGATGAAATAACTTAAAAACATTACAATTTTGGCTAGCACATTTCAAACACAACTGGATACTGTTTCCACTGGTCTCTGAATATTAAACACTCCATAATGATACTCTCGGAACGACTTTAAATTGCCGGTATTTTCGGGCTTTTTTAACAACCGTGTTAGAATTCCATGGCTGGTATTTGGTATGTTGTAATTCGGAGTGTTAGAATTATATTATTATAGGGAACAATTAAAAACACATCATCATTTTGGCGGCTTGACACGAAGGTACTGCGTTAACTGACAAACAAGCACTAGATGGCTTGTAGTGCTAGGAATCTATTTTAGAAGGCGTTGTTAAAGATATATTGAAAATATAGAGATGTGTTTTTAAGTAATACTGATGGCAAATAACCAAATCTAACAATACAAGACAGCAATACATAGTTAAAACAGTTATCTATTTTGCAAGCACAGCGAGAATGATACTCTAGTTGTTGTCAAAACTTATCTCACAGTTGTATTATCTAAGTAAATATTATTATATTTACTGACGACAAAGTGGAATATTTCAGTTATAATAACAGGCCGACAGCAGTTCGGTGCGTTTTTAGACAGAAATATGTTGCTGGCAGTTAACATTCGTCTAGGCTTACCTGTAGCGTGATTGTAAGTCACGGCTAAGGTCATTACATCCGTCAGCGGCCGGTAATTTTACCGGCAATTTGTTATCCCATTGTGATGTTTCTACCTAGAGTAATAGTGTGTGTGGTGTGCCTAGATAGATATAAATATACGTAAGCTATGTACTGTTGTAGTAGGCACCACGCACAAGTCCCAGACCGCGCGCACGCACCGCCAATGATCGGATTCGAGGAAAGGAGTATAGCAACGTTTACACATGGATATATAACAGCATTGAGTTTGCCACAAAATTGCTGCACCTAGCCTTATAAGACCAGTAATTTCTCCGGCTTTCGATGTTCGTTATTCACCGCAATTGTGACACATTTATCTTCCAAAAACATAAAAACGCAAGTAACAAATAATCCGAAAGAGCCGAAAATTTGGTAAAATCAAAATACGTTATACAGAGATTTCAAAGGATAAGCAAGAAAATGTACAACCTCTGCGTCCCATTATAAACTGTGAAAATTTAGTCTCCGAGAAATACCTACATGGAGTAAAAAAACTCTTTGTAGGTACAACCCGAAAATTGGTCAGTCTACATCATATTCAGATTTGATTTATATTTTTTACTGTCATTACTTGGTGGAATATCATTGGACACTTCCACTTTTATTAATAAAATAACCAGTATTTTTATTTAACTTTTTTAGTTATTTTCAAATAATTTAATCATATTTAGAGTTAGATGTGTAATATGACTTTTGAATCTGAGATTTTTTTTTTCATTGTTTCAAAGTTTTCAAAAGCATCGTAGATTAAGTTAAACTGCACAAATTCCTATTAAAATTCAAACATTGCTTTTGTTTCCTTTATGGATCTATTAATTTGACTAAATCAATGATATTTATTTATTTTATTTTTATTTTTAATTTCGTGAAATATTTATTTATCTTGCTCTGTTATTTGTTATTTCTTCATCAATTTTCTTGAAAACTATGGGTCAAATTTAAAAAAAAAATCGATTGACTGGTTTTCCGCTTTCCGTATATCGAGTTTTGATACACAGTGTACGAGTATATGGGAATAGTCTCCTAGAAGCATACAAGTTTCGACCAAAGATGACTGAATACTGAATGTAAACGCGGCTCAGTGCTCCTGCGTTAATGTTTCCATAATGATATGCCTCCAGTAGAATAATATATTCGCAAAGGGGCCCCGGATCATAATAACGGACGTAATGGGAAGATTTTTGTTACGGAACTCTCAAACTGCCACACTGGGAGTGGATTTGCGCGAAGGACAGTTTCGGCGATAAAATGTCATAAATATTTTTGTCAAGTCGCGTTTATCGGAGTTTCTCAACTGCCCTTGTCACGTCTCCAGTCTCCAGCCGTGAGAGCGATATGTGCCTACGCGGAATAATAACCCAGAAAAACACATTACAGCCAGTCAGCGATCCACTCATCCGCTCGGGGGTATTTTATTCGGAAGGTTCAAAGACTTATCAACTTTACGTGGACGTAGCGTCCATTAAAAACTTTATAATTAATAGGCTACATTAAGACGAGTGACGGATCATTATCCACGTAAAATGAAACAAAAACCACGACCATGGATAATGTTGTAGAGAATAACGATAGTAGCGATTGCGGGTCGGTCCAGGATAAGTACCTAACTACCTAACTACCCGGCAATTAAAGTGATCGAGAAATTATCTGTGTTTCTGTGTAACCGCCCGCACACCGGGAACAGCCCTAAATGTACCGATTCACAAAATTAATATCAGTCGACTAGCGTTAAACAATTCATTTCGCCCAGGGGCGCGGGTGTGCGTACCTAATGAAGACTTCTGTTGTAACGGTGTTGCTAGTATCTCATACTCCCAACATGTATTAATACAAGCCAAATTGCACATTCTGTTCGGTTAGATGGTCGGATGATAGATTCATCAGAATCCCATTGCTACGAAGAGTAAACAAAGTGATTTTCATTATTATTCATTACAGAGCCAGAGTACAGAACAATTACGCTGGAATTAACTTCTTCAAAGATAACAAGATCCACGCTTCATAACAATTGTGGTTTTGCTAGCAAACATTTCAATCCGAAACAATTTACTAAATAAACAACTCATGTTTTATGGGATATCTTTAATTTGTCGAGATAAAAAAAGAACAGAACTACTAATTACCTAATAGAGGTTATTTCATTAGATTAATTCAGTTATCTAATATGAATTATTACTGAAGTTTTATGTATTTCAATTGAAAATTAGGAAGAACCTTCGCAAATATTAAACAAAAACAAGTTGAATGGGATGAGGTCCCATGTTTTATTGCGTGGCAAATTCTTTCAGTGTAAGGTTTAATTCCGCAATCCACCATAACAAGATTTTTGTTCTCTTTATTGTTTGTTAAATAAGGCAAAATAAAGCATCATAAAAGAGTGAAATCATCAAAGACGTAGATGATTATAAAACGACAGTAAAAATAAAAATCTAAATTACGGCAGAATCGCTCGTTTTATAACTCCCCCATAACCACTATAAATTAGTGAACGCAACGTAAAAAAATATATTGTGCATGTTTTAGATTGCTCTCGGAAAAATATTATTTGTGTTTGTAACATATTAATAAAGTAAACAGGCTATTTTTTAAACCTAGAAACCAAAGCGTCCAAATGTTAACAAAAACAGATGAGATGGACTATATTTCAACAAATCCCTTCTTGGCCCTTCGATGGCAGATATAACTACGTTGATGAAGCTGTTAACGAGTATTAAATTTTATTCGAAATGTTTAATCGTATTATTTTATTAAAAATTTTGTTTAATAAATATCTACTGACATTGGTAATGTGCAATGTAGATGATAATGGACAATGCACTTAAAGTTTTCAGTAGATCACATCGTGTTAATGCAACAAAACTTGAGAATGTAAGACCTGCCATTTAGCAAAATGTACAAATTCCACAGGACATAAACGTCTTGAATGTCTTGCAACGTTACATACGGACACTTAATTGTCGGTGAGTAGTTTCTCGGCATTGTCTTGTCGATAGGAGTGGAATGTAATAATACGGCGGGAGCACTAAACCAGTCCTTCTGATGAAATTCTGGCCATATCCTCGTGTTGTTGTCGTGACAAATACAATTAAAAGGACACAGAAGTCCATTCCAGGACGCCACCCACGGACTCGGGGGTGGTAGTGAATTGAAAATTCTAGTGTCCTGCCAAAAGGCTCGCTCTGTTCTGCTGCTAAATGATACACACCGTCACAATGCACACTGCTGGTTGAACTACTGTGATAATAGAATTTTTTGTTTGTAAAAACGCCATTTTATTTTGCGACCTATGAAAATTGACATATATAGAGTGGTATACCGTTAACGAATTTAAAAACCAATCACAAAAACAAAGCAATATGTAAATTATGAAATGGTAAAGGTGGTGTTTAAATTATACCTACTTAATTATCACAATTTAATTCAGTCAATCAGTTTCGCAGTTACCACTCCTTTAGGGCTGTATACAATCTGTAAATTTTATCTTTAATCATCCATTTGGTATCAATGAAAATCTGCTATAAAGCTGCAAATGTACAAGAAGGTGCTATTTTTCTATGCATCTATTTTCTATGCCAAGTTAGTACATATTTTAAAATAAAAAGAAAAGTGCGAAAGTTAAAACAAGTATGGTTAACTTCAATAAACGGCTTTAATTTGTTATTAAAATACATGTACATAATGCTTGTAATGCAATGACGGCTCTGAGATAATATTTATTTTATTTATTTAACAGGCCATGAAGCCCAATAACGGAGGGACACAACATCACGAACGCCCAAGCTTGAGAAAAATCACTTTTGATTTTTGTGTTCTCACCGGGAATCGAACCCGGAACCTCCGTTTGTGAGCCCAGCGTCTTAGCCATACGCTACGAAGGCCGCCGGAGGAGGTACAAATATTAATATATTTAGATAAATGCATACATGCGGTATACAACTCCCATAATATAGGTAAAATCTGTTATCGCCATATTCAAATGGGAGCTGTTTCCACCACTATTCAGTAAATAAGCTCGTTATGTGATGAGTAATGAACCATAATATCTATTGCGAACCAGCTAATATGGGAAGCTGAGCAAGTTAACTGTAGGGGTACTAACGAACATTATAATACTACCGTTAATAGTATTCATCGATGTTATTTAGCATTATTGAGTTGAAATACAACCTTAATCTGAACACAGCGGGTTAAGTAAAACTCAAGTAATAATAAATTATTAAATGACATAAAAACAACACAGTTAAATAGGTTATTGCAAAAATAACAATAATGTGATAGATAACCTTTAAGAAAGTACTTAGAATATTACTTATAAGAAACGCTTAACAAAACATATCTACAGTACACTATTTCTTACTTTTAATGCCCTTAAAAAATATATGTGACACCTTGGACTGGCGCTGAAGCGTAAGACTGATCTCATAGACTTCATGTAACTAATGATCAAGATTCACTGCACTTGTTGTACGAATGCAGTGCCCTATTGCACATTGGGTGCGGATAAGGTCGCTGAGGTAGTAGAAGTAGTTTATTGCCTTCATTGTTTAGCAAGGTGACTTAAGCCAAAACAAGTTAAAGGTTAAATTCAAATAATATTATAGTTCCTTATAAGTGAAAATTGGCTGCCTAAAGAACTATTGTTTGAATTTAGCCTTGACTTTAACTTTAACTATTATTTGTATAACCGGCCCTAAGTCGTCGTGTTATTTTAAAAACGAAATCAGCTAAACTTCACTGATTTCGAGACATATTTGTGTAACTTTTAAGCTTTTATGTTTAAGAAAGATGGTGTACGAGCATTAAAACAAATATATGTAGACTTTATAAAGTCATCAAAATACTATTAGCATGATTCATTATTACTCCAATAAGATGTGTCCAACGTGTAGCTTAAATGTTATTATACTAATTTATTACGAACGCTCGCTTTGATAAAGGAAGAAAATATTTTAGATAATAGTTTCATACGTTATCCGGTTTAAAATGATTTCCACAAAGTTCGCCGTAAAGAAATCAAATAAGAGAAAAACAACCAATTTTGCGGAAAGTCAGAGCATTCTAAGAACATTTATGTGCAGTAAAATATTAAAATGGATTATGCACGGATTTTCACACTGAGATTTTGGGCGCACGGTGGATCAGAGTTAGCGATATCCTGGACATTAGCCAAACTATCCGCGTATGAACTAGTTAAAGATATATAACATATAAAGCGATATACTGAGGTACCGCCCAACCTTAAAATACGCCACTCCTTCCGATCGTCTCAAACTTGAACATAAAGTAAAAATGTGTCACTGAATTTCAATACCCGGTATAACAGATTTTCGTATAGCAAATAAAAAATAAAGACGTGTAAAGCTTATTCTTACGTATACTATATTATATTATTTATTATTTCTATCTGTTGACGTATAATTTTAAACCCGACTTTACAATTTATTTATTTTTCTGATTTGATTTGAAATTTAGAGATACAAATTAATAATAATGACAAGGAGTTGTTAATAAATCAATCTACTCGCTAATGTAAAATGTCGTCACTAGTCAGTTAAATTATGCGGTGTAACAAAATTGATTTATGAACTTAAACGATTAGTTTCGCTACCGAAATAATTTATATTGCAAGGTACGAAAACAGAGTTACAAAAATGTTATAAGCATAATATAAAACAAATGTTAAAATATTAAATATGCCAAAAATTCCACGTAGAAAACACTTGATAATATTTTAGTAAAATTTTTATTTTTCACAGAAAATTAATGTTATTTTGGAAATAACATACTAAAAAATATAATCAATTGGAATAAAATAATATTAATAAATCAGTTTTATAAAACAAAATTGCGATATCAATGTTTTTTGTGGCCAGAATATTTGGAACGAAGACTTCTGACTATTTTCCAATATTCTGTAAAATATAATGAAAGACGTAGATAGGTAGTTTCTCTTATCAAAAATAAAATAAACACGAAAAATGATCGTTAAAAGGGATTTACTCTGTAAAAGACCGGGGATGTGAGATACATCCTGTCAAATGCAAAATACGAACATTAAATTAACAGGAAATTTCAAATATACGCCAACTGGCAGGAAGATGTGGTGTATTATGTTGTATCGATCGATCAAGACTTCGGGAGTAGTTAGTTGGATGTTACTGAGAAGGATGTAAATAGGTTTGTAATATGGGATTCTGCTAACTTGAGATTTGCATCATAATAAGTGATATACTCTTACGTAAGAATACACGTGTATATCTAGAATGTTGAATGGAACCTCTTACATCATATTCCTCTGTGTCATTCATTACCAATAATTATTGTAGCTGATAATAAATCATATTATTATTATTAGTTACTCGGTGCCTAATAGCACACAGTTTAATTAGACACACTGGGATACTAAGAACAGATTAGTTCTAAGCTTATTACCCATTTCTTACAAGTTACAAAAAGGAAGCGAAACAAATTTGTGAAGCTGAAGGGGGGAAATACTAAGGTGCTACATCATACTTAAAGGGATTACAAACTCCTCGGCACTAGGCCGCGGGAATCAACCCGTTTCCTAGAAAATGCGTCGGGAACGATATTTCCCCGAATTCCTTCGTAGGCTGTATATTGCTAGGGGTTTTCGTCGAGAGTAGGAGACATCAAAATTTAATTTGAAGAGAAAGGGCGAGGAGTGCACACAACCCTATCTCCCCCGAGCAGCCTACAGCAGGCAGGATCTGTACAGAGTACCGGATCCTCCAGGGCAGGAGGCTGAGTGTAGCAGTGGAGAGTGGAGGCTGCGACGATTCGGCCGAAACTGTTTTAATTACGCCCCACCCTTCGCTACCCCTTCACCCGCGCCACGTGACCTTGCTCCGGGTTTAATTAGGTAACCACCGCAGGCAGCTGGGGTCACGTTCCGGCGACTACCAAAAATATGTTACATCACGTGGCCTTAGGGAATGAGGGGCTTATGGAATTCTCGCTCGAGATTGAAAATTTCGCGATTGACTTGTAAATGTCACCGAACTCGTTGTGTAGGTAGATAATATTGGAGAAAAAGTGAGCAAATATGATCGGAATGTTTGCTTGGGCACCCTATTTCAATATTTCGGGAGGTTTCCGATATTCCGCAAAAAGAAAGCGTTTCTAAGAAAACACGTAGGTACCTAATGTGTTTTCAAATTAAAGTACTCCTCTTCCTTTCAGAAAATATTTTCATATTTAGATATAAAATTTTCACGACGAAACGATAAAATGTTACGAATTTAGATCAGTACTACTACTTGATCATAAAATAAATACGTCGTTAATGTTAAAAATACACCAGTAGAAATATTTTTTTAGAAGTGCGAATCGCGACGTTAATACGTTTGGTAAAGTAATACGAGAAAAGTTATACACTCCCAAAAAGCTTCAGCCTGTAAAGTCTCAGCAGTTTTCCGGTTGCCATAGTAACGAATATAACGTAACGACACCGTATATCCCTAATGTTCAATCGTTTAAAAGGGTATAAAGTATTTTAATGATCGCAAAACGTCCCTTTAGATTTGGTTTATTATTCGGAAATGTTTTAATGATTACGTGATAAGATGAATAGCCACTGTGCGAGGTTTTCTTTCCAAAATAATATATAGGTTACACTTTTATCAGGGCTATGAAAACATTAAGTACCTCATAAAGGTAGATAAATACGGTTAAGTTTACTATTACAGACCCTGATTTGTAAAACCACCCCAAATAATGATTGGCTTTTACTTTGGTGAGGTTTAGTTTTGGTATTATTATTAGCTATGCGGTAAAGTTGGCGAATTTCAACTCTTTGGGTAGAGTTAAGTACGATTACCTTCCGACCGGGTCAGTACGAACATAATTGATTATTTCCAGACAAGCGGAGATTTTCATTACGCAAAACTTAAAATCAATAAGACAAAACAAAAATATCCGCTCTAAGTACATATATATATATATTATATCTAGTATAATAATATAATATAGGTATGCGTTGTTTAGAAACGTATCTTATTAATTGAAAAGGTGGGTTTATTATATTTTTTATAGAAGAGTATCTGTTGGTCCTTTTTAACTAAATTCATGAGCGCCAGAGCAGCTGTGTTTATTTCCGATTGTTCAAAATTGAAATGTCTTACAATTTAAAAAGGGACCAAAACGTTAAAAGGGTGTAATAAATAGTATGCATAACAGATAAAGATACCTTGAAAAAAGTGGTCACAACGCCCTGTGTTTATTTGATACGATAACAATGTAATTTCTGATAGACACATTATACCTGTCCTTAAAACACTAGCCATATGGCTTAACCGAACAAATTAGAATGCGGTTTTGACTATTTGATAATGAGAGGGAGAGAAATATCATTATTTAAAAATAATATCGCTATGGGAACCAAAACATATGCAGGTTTATGTGGGCCGCATGTACATTTGATAAATTTATTTTTTTAAAAGGCAATTATTTATGCTAATTGCCCACCGGTTGATAAAAAAAAAACTAGCAACAGTTGCTACTCAGGATAACGCTGTCAAGGGGTAAGTCACTTTATGGTACCGTTTTAAACTTTCGATTCAGACAGATCATGAGAAAAAAATTGTGTCTTGCAAACTGAATCGAAAAATGCTTTAAGAAAGTAAATAATCATTTTTGTTATGAAATTAAACAACTTTTGTTTTAAACTACTTGTTTTAATAAAAAAAATTAAAGTTGTTTATTTTCATAATTATGGAAACCTACGAAGTGAGTGCTACAAACATTGAGTTAATAATTTTAGTATTAAAACTGAACCTCAGCGAAATCATGAAAATTTTATAACAAGTTCAATAGACATTTTCTATGATAGTTTCGACTAAGCATATCAAACGAAACGAATGTATTTAAAAAGTTATTTTGATTTCACACATAGAAAAACATATTACAAATCTTAAATGATTCGAAAATCTAAGGTTTGAATAGTTGAAACCTAAAACTTTCGATTTTGCAATCGGAACCATGATAGCGCACAATAAATTTTAGTATTTTATCATATTAATTAAACGAGACATTCACGGACGAGTGATAAATAATTCACTAAGAGGTCATTTTCAACTGTTTAAGGTACACTGCTTTAAGAATTCGAATAATACTGGACTGCATGACACCACGGTTCAATTCCGGGTGAGATCCCAAAAATAAAATAAAAATGATTTTTCTAAAGCGTAGGTGTTTGTCACGTTGTTCCTCTGCATTATTGGATCTGTTGGCCTGTTGAGATCATTTAAATAAATAAATAAATATGTTTTCATAAGAGAAGTGTGTAACCATGTTTATTATAACATTAAGTAGGTACTATATCTCTAATAAAGTTAATAATCCTCGCGTTTTGAGAGTACACGATAATATTGCTTTGATATAAAAAAGTTTAGCAGCTATCTCTAAAAAACTCGGATCAAACCTAAATAATAATCAACCTATACAGGGTGTAACAAAAATCGATGTACACGCGGGAAACTAGTGAATCTAACATAATATTTGGAGTCGATTTTGTAGAGTTTTTTTTTATTTGACCCTTAGTTTTCGAGAAAATTGAGCACGAAGTTGATTTTTTTTTGCAAATTGTTATCAAATATCACGTATTTAGTCAAATTAATACAATCCATAAAATAAACAAAATAAAAAACGCTTTTTATAAAGAATTTGAGCAATTTTACTTAATTTGCCATACTTGTGAAAACTTTTGCGATAAGATTTTTTTTTTTCAAGTTCAGATTAAAAAGTCATATTAAACAATCGTCTCCAAATACGATGTAGATTTCACCAGTATTCGGGTTGTACTACGAGTTTCGTTACACCCTGTATACAGTTTTTTTACAAAGACATGTCATGTCCTAACGGGCGAACAAAATTAATAATGTGTATACTTTACTTAGTGGCGTAGGATTAGGAAGATTTGTACGTACAGAGGGGTAGCGAGGGCGTCGGGCGAAATCAATAATAACAACGCGAAAGTGACAGGTAACAGGTGCGACCTTTTCACTAACCGCTACATATTTCACAGGGAGTGACACGTGGTTGTTTAACGAGCCGCCCTACGGTGGACACATAGTCCTATTCTTCGGAGAAAGCCGGATTCATTTATTACACGGAACACTTTACACGTGTATACTCGTGGTCTATAGTGTCATGCCATGTAATGTTACCAAGGGCGTGCGCAAATAAGGTTTTAGCAAAATCCTGACATTCTAATTTACAATAAAAAATCCTGGCATGTTTCTCGCCAGCGAGATTTAATTTAGGGGCGGCATCAAGAAATTCAGGGCGTCTATGCAGTAACGAAACAAAGCTATTTGGGTGGCTGATCAAAAGATATTAATGATCTCTAAAAAGACAATGTTTGAAAAGAATGACCTAAAGTGATATCAGTGGAATGATATAATACAAATATTCAAGTAGAAAAGATCTCCGATCGAAAAAATGCCGGCTGTTGAGAAAAAAAGTTGATATTTCATTAATGAATGTATAATAAATTTACTAAACTTTGGTAAATAAAATTAATTATGTTTGTGATAGTAAACTCGGATCCATAGATCACAAGAAATTAGAACAGATTTGGCAGCTTGGCAGCTGGTTGTCGTTTTGTCATAAATATGTAGATATTAGTCGATAATAAAAAATATTAAAACAATATACCTATCGCATTTTCCCTTTGTCGTGCGAAAGTAAGGTAACCCCCTGTTATATTTGCTATATTTAATTAAAAACATTCATGATTAACGACAGTTTTACAACTCATTCGAAAACTAAACGTGACGTTATTTGTATGTTAGGCTCCGAACACTTCACAAGAAAATAAAAACTGCTGATTTCACAAAAAATAACACACAAACCATAAGAAAACCGATAAACCACTGCTTTCCGTTTTTCGTTCAAACACAAAACAACGAAATAATAATTCAATTGATGCGAAAAATTAAATTCTTTAATGGAAACATAAATTAATATTCAACCGAATTCTAAATAGGCGAATCACATGGAAGTTATCCAATTATTACATTTCACATAATATATGCCAATAAATTAAAACAAACTTAAAATGTTTGTATTTTTTTAAATGTAGGCATATATTCTTTACTAGAATGTATTATAGTCGTAACGTATTATAGTCGAAACAGGAAATTATAAAACAGGTAAAATTAAAAAAATAAACAACGCAGTGATTGATTAATCTACATAATATTAATTTTATATTAGTTAGGTATGGAAAATCCGTGTAATTTAAATATCGTTTTCACCTGTGACCGAAGGAAGTTTGATATTCATTGAAAAAACGCCAGGGCGGGAAAAATACAATAAGATGTAAGCAGTCTGGATATTGAAGCAAAGTTCAGTCACCACGTATATCCTTCAGGTGTGTTGCATAATTGCCCCAGAAGTGTTCCTATCCACTCTCATAATATTCCCGAAATAGGAATACAGAGTGCCGCCAAATGTGCGATTTTTTATCGTCCCGGAAATGAAATCGGGGAGGGAAAATAAAAGGGAATCCGTGGCCCACACACTGCGAGCGAGGAAATATAATGAAACAAAAATATGGTTACAGAAGCCCGCTACAATGAAAATTTATACCCTCTCAAGAGTGTATATTATTACAGACATCAGTGCGCAACGTGGAGAAATACACGATTTATAGGCGGCTGCGAGGAGGGAGCGTAATGGTCAAATGTCAGGAGAATCATTGTGCCGATTGCCTTATTTAGCGGGAACTCGTACCAACTACCAGGACAGGACATAAAACACGGAATAACACGAAACCTTATACTAAAGTGCACAAGTATTATTATTGTATTCTCAACAAGTAAACTATTCTTTCGCTGACGAAAGTATCAATATAATAATATTGTACAAGAGTACCTACGCTACTCACTAGGTAAAAAAAGGCTAATCGGATTTATTATTTTGAATAATAGGAAAAGGTGTGAAGTCATCCATTTCGAAATTACGTTAACTGCATAATTAAATTAAATTAAAGCAAGAAAACGATGAGTGTTATTCAATGTGTACCCAGTGTTAAGTGGTTTAACTTCAAAGTAAACAAAGAAAAGTGCTAATGAAAAGCGAAATTGTGAATTCGCGAGTTTTAATCAGAAAATTCCTAACAAATCTATGAACATTGAAATCACAAAATTATCAAAATATATTGTTATTGTTATCTTTGTACAAGGACGATCTACCGGTTTTATTGGTGCAAAAATAGTAACCGAACCCCGGTTAGTAAATAAAGCGATGATAGCCAAACTAACCGACAACAACTACTGCTTACTGCTGGCAACATGGCACATGGCACATGGCACATGACGTGGTGTGAGAGCTCTCTGACTACAAATTTCAATACAATGAAGTTGATATACGCGTTTACGTTATAAATGAAGAAATACCACCTACACAGGAAGCAATTTGGTTTTCGTTAAGGTAAGCAGCCTTTTAGTAATTATTATTGCCTACAAACAATTAAGTCATTAAACGCACGTTGTTTGTATTCGGTAATAGTGTATTTTATTATAAATGGGAAACGTAATTATTGTACGTAAATCAATCAGAAAAGCATCCATATTATGGATCACCACTCTTCCTAATACACGTACCAAAAACCGCGCCCTTATAATTCATTTTATCGATCGCGTTGGATTCTCAGACGAGTGCTTACAAAATATTATGAAGTTTATCGCTAGGTGGTCACCCTAGAACTTCGAGAAATAGGTAACGCATTCTTTTAGATTCCCAATGACTTGTAAGAGTCCTTTCAGTCTCCGGGAAAGTTTTGTCGAAATTCAATTTTTGAAAGGGTCAACATTCAGTAGGTTAGCCACCGATCAGGGCCCCCCGGGAGAGGAAATTTGACATGGACAAACCGCAGTAAAGCAATGCGAAATGGCCGGGGTTCGAATTGAACGGTGATGCGATGTCCAGTATTGGGTGTTGCCGCTTTGTGTCCGAAATACCTCGAGGGATGCGAACCGTGGAGTAACGCGCGCTATTTGCGGCAGGCCCCACAGCTCACTATCCACTACACTTCACACCGGCCACGGCCGCTGGCTCTGACCACATGCGGTGGTAACTACAAGACACACTACCCCTGGCACCTTCTTAATATCGTGTGTTGACTTCTTAGAAGCGAGTAAAGAGAGGCAGAAAAATATGTGATTTGTGATAAAATGACAAGTTCAAAACCTTTTATATAGTATAATCGGAATTTGTTAGACTAGAGTACAGATTTTTTGAAGGCGAGAGAACGTAATATAAATTAATAAATTGGGTTTCATCCTAAAATGGTTGTCTTGGGCTACGATATATTGCATGACAGATATGGTAGGTACCCCTGGCTACAATGATATTTTATGCTTAATATTTTACTTTGATCAACCTAAACGGTTAAGCACTTAAGTGAATTTTTCAGATTCACTCGATGCAGAATTGGCAATAAATTACGAACATTTGTGCATAACTAGAAGTTATGTAAACACGATTCTCCGAATCCGTAAACTTTCGAGTAACCTCTGCATGTTCGAGCGTGTTAGAGCGGTTCGGGTATTGTTATATCATGTGCTTTATTTCCGTAAAATGGTTGTTTTTGTCTTGTGCATGTCAAATGTCAATAGTATCTACAAAATCAATACGGGTTAAATGATGCAATTACCATAGCGGAAAGTCACGAAGTTTGGCACTAAACATTACTCAGTCAGCCAAAGGGGTATTCTAAAGGTCAGAACTTAGAATACCAGCACTGCGCCAATTACAGCATTTTGATCGTTATGATTTCCATAAGCAGGTATATCTAACATCGCGAAAGACGTGGACTTGAAAATAGTTCCTAATCAGGTAATACCATTCCAAGATATAATGCTACAGTGCTACAGTTACGTAAGACTGAGCTAAGAATGGCCGTAATCATTCTGATTCATCGAGAAAGCGTGATGCTAAGATCGACCAGCTGTTAGTTTTAGCGCGGACTATTTCTCTTGTTTTGTCTTCTCCAAATCTAATGATGTTAATCTCCTGTTTTTAAATTGATGATGAATCACCTCTTTGTACCATAAGTTTGGTATACTCGTACACTCGTAGTAATATAAGCTTATGTTGACTTTATTGGAAATCAAACCCATACCATAAATAAAAATAGTAAATTTAACATGCAGGTTACTTTATAGTGCGCCTCGTAGCATAGGGGTAGCTCCTTTGGCTACCATAATTGAGGTTGCGGTATCGATTCCCGTAGAGGTCAAAATGAAATATTTATATACACGTGATTTTCATAATAATATTTCATGTGTGGTACGTTGGACTGGTTCTGAAGCGTAAGACTGATCGTCTTGCCTTCATGTATTTTTTTTATCAAGGTACACTGCACTTGGTGTACCAACGCAGTGCCCTATGCACCATAGGGTACGGATAAGGTAAAGTGGTAGTAGTACTTTATAGAGCGTTTAATAGAGCTTTTCGTAAGTAATCTTGTAAACACGAGGGTTATATCCAGGATATATAATGGAATAATTGTCATACTCCAAAAAGTAATTATTTTTGCCTTTCAGGGAAACATTAAACGTATATTATTACGTGCAGTATTATTTGTTTAGCTAGAGGATTAAACATATGGCGCTTCAGCGTCAGTCTGTGAATTTGACTATTATTTAGAAGCAAACAAACATAATGTAGAATGGAGATAGCCACGGACCGAAATTCGCCAAAACGGTTTTATTTCAGGATTCCGCAGAGTTGTAATCCAGAAAAGTCTCCTACAATGAAAGCCCCACCCTTTCCCTAGACTGCTTTAAAGACTATTGAGTCTTTTTTCAGTCCAGCCAACTCTATCCGAATTTTTCAACAAGCTAAACGCGATTTTAAATTGTTAGTGTGATAAAAAATACGGATGAATTTACGAATGTATGAATTTACGATTAATGTACGCGAACAAATGCTTTCATTTACCCTAACCCGTCTCGGCTTATGTAATTATAATTGTCATTGTTTCCATCACCCAAACCAACCAGAGTCGGCCCAAATCAAACAGTGGCAGGGATGTTACGCGTAAATTACCCATACCACGTCTTAGTCATTTTCCACGACCTCCGATCAATAATTATTAGTGATTACAACCACCCGTGTGGAGACCAGTATCCCGCCTCGCCAGGCCTCCCATCCCAGACATATCCACCCGTGCATCCGCGGTCAGGGTCTCAATGGAGGGGGGATTAGGGAAAAGAGGGGAGGGGACAGAACGCATGTGTGCATCTCACACCATCATCCTATCATCCTATCTGGCAGACACTATTTCATACGTCCCCTGCCGTACCTTATCACAATACCTATCCAAAAGACCCCATCCCTATCCTTACAAAAGACACAATACAACCGAGTTGAGGGATGGGATATAATTTGAGACCTCCACGCACGCACACACAAACAGCCCCGGGACGGGCCGCCCGTGCAAAGGCACACCAAGTCTCCCCCGGGGACTACCCCACTAAGCAATCTATTAGTTCTAGATACTTCCTTTACGGAACGAAAACGTGCACAAATGCCAGTTCAGTCCATGTCCCTTCACCACCTATTGTTCTACTCATGCAGACTCTACTTTCTACCTTTTTAATCCTGGTAATTTTAGGCTCCATTTTTACTGGGGTTTTCACCCCTGAGAATATCCCATCTCTGCACCCAGGCATCCACGAACAGCGCAAGCTGCTCGAAATTACCCCTGTTTGCAAAGAAGTCCGGATTCCACGCCGGCCTCATAACCTCGGTCATGCCGTCCAGCATGGTCTCCCGGCAATCCTCCAGTATAGGACAATGCCAGAGAATGTGTTCTGCGGTCTGGTTAGGTGCCCCGCACGCACAACAGGATCCGCCACTAGGTGAACTCATGGAGCTTTCCCCTAAATTCTCCGTGCCCCGTTACCATTTGTACTACATGATGACCCAGGTTCAGCTTAGCATAAGCCTTCTCTCTCGGATGCTCGGGAGAATGAGTACGTCCAGCGGCCTTTCCGCTCGACGTCCCACCTCCTCTGCCACTCTTCCCAAGTTTTATCTCTCAGGGCCTCCAACAGGTCACCGAGAGAGTCGCCAGTCTCATAATGTAAGGTTAACCCCAAATGTACTACTGTTCTCCCTTTTTAGTCTCCTAGCCGCCTCAGACTGCACCACCTCCAAGTCTGCTGGGAGTTCCCCAGCAAGGACAGGGAGAGCCGCGCTTGACACCGTTCTGTAGGCTCCAGTCAGCGCCAGTAAAGGCGGTCTCTGTCCGCTCAGCAGGGTTCTCGGTACATTTCCCGCGTGGGCTTTGTGAACCCACACACGCGACGCATAGGTCAGTTGAGCAACATAGGTCGCTCTATATATCGTCCTGACAGCCGCACTTCTCAATCCCAAGGTCGCGCCGCTAATGCGTCGGACCTTCATGGAACAGTGTGCTTGCCCTTGCCCGATATAGATTTCGCGTGCGTGCGCCAAGAAAGATCCGACCCGATCCATATATACTCCCAGGTACTTCACCACGTCGGTGAACCTAACGCTGACTCCCCCCATCCTTATTACGGGTTCCTCCCTCTGTCCAGATTTCCCTTGAGCATTAGGCCCATGGTCTTATGCGGCGAGAAAGTTAGTCTATTTCTAATACCCCATTCCAGAAACCCTGTTAGTAGCTACATTGCCTTTGCTTTCGATCTCCCGTCTGCTGTCACCAGACAGACAATAAAGAAGAGCGTCGTCCGCATAGGCCACTATAGTGCATCCCCCCGGGAGAGGTATGATCAGAAGATCATCGAACGTAACGTTCCAAAGTTTTGGACCCAGGACGGAGCCCTGAGGACACCCCTATGGTCGTCAGCACCACTATTATAGTGGATCCGTGGATCACCGCCCTTTGATAGATCTCTCCTCCAGGTACTTCTCATTATTGCGAAAAGCTCCTTCGGGCATCCTCTATTTTTAAGTTTTACTAGGATCATCGCACCAACGCATTGTCAAAGGCGCCTGCTATATCAAGGAAAATCCCACATACGTATTTCCCCGACGCCTCCTCACTCCACTTCGTCACGTACAAGATTGCATCCTCAGTCGACAGGGACCTGGTGAAGCCGAATTGCCTCGCACAAATGGCGGGGCCAAGCAGCGATCCAACCTGTCCGCAATCAACTTCTCCAGCACCTTGCCGAAGACTGAAAGCAGAGTGATCGGCCGGTACGCCTTGGGATCGGAAACCTCCTTATCACATCCCCCTTTGGGAAATGATCTTAAGGAGAACCCTCTTTCCAAGATTTCGGAAAGACTCCTGTTTGGAGGCATATTTCCATCACCGACAGAAACTCCTCCCTTGCAAAACGCCAAACCTGCCTTAATTATGGCCCCGTTAATCCTGTCCAGCCCAGGTGCTTTTTTTGGGCCAAGGTTTTTAATGATTATATCAAGCTCTTGGTCGGTCACACTAATAATCGACGGGTCGCTGATGCTGGGATACCCGTGCAATCCGCCTTACGAGCTCGTGGTACGCCGTGTCTTTTGTGACGTCATCCTGAGGTATGAGGTTCTGGACAGCGCCTCCAGAGTGGACTCCACATGTGGATGTAGCTGCCTGGTCTTTAACAATATTATTCAAGTACCTGTCGGAACCCCCCTGGTTTTTGCCCAGTACGCTCCCAGGGACCAAGGGTGAGCGTTACCTACCTCGGTTGATCCAGTTTCTCCAATGGGCCGATTTGGCCTTGAGAATCCCGGACCTATATGCACGTCTCGCATCTCGTGCGACGCGCTTCAGCCATGTGGTGACCTCATCACTAGCCCTCCCCCCGTTGGCATCGCCCAGTCTGCGCATACTCTTTTTGAAATCCCTCTTTAGAACAGAGAGTTCGTCATTCCCACCATGAGTGCCGATCTTGCCCCTTGGCCTGATCCGCCCCAAGATGGAGTCCGCTGCCCTCGTGACACACTTTGTAAAGTGGTCCCCTATGTCAGAGTCCCTCCTGGCAACTCTGACATTGAAGCCGGCTAGCTCCTCCCGCAAAGCAGCTCCGAAAACCCCCCAGTCCGCATTTCGCGTCCTGTAGGAACCACAGGCCAGCCCTGCTCACGAGAAGAGTGCGTCACGCCGCTCAACTCAAATGTAATGAGCCTGTGGTCGCTCTGAATCTCTCTGTCGTGTACCATCCAACCCTTGGCTCTCTGGACCAACGACGGAGAGACCAGCGTCAGGTCGATGTTGCTCTCATCCACACGGGCCAGAGAACGTTTTCAGCTGGCCCGCAGAGTTTACAGCACCAAACAGACCCTACAACAAATTTCCTCGACAGCATCCTGTCTCGGAGTACGGTAACTCACTGTGTCGAACCAAGTTCAGAACGAGCATTGAAATCTCCTCCAATGATCATGTCAGTTCCCCTTGATTGGTCAATATATTGTCTGCAATCCCTGAACGTGAGGACCGGCCGGCTGATCGTATTCAATTCAGATAAACCGAAACCACAATCACCTCGTATCCCCCTAATGTCAGCGATATACAGAGCCTGTATTCATTGGACAGGTGATGCAAAAACCAGAGGCCGCAGTTTCCCGTTGTTAAAGACAATGCCAGGCCGCGGGACTAGCACCCTTCTCCAGAACCGTGAAGCAGTCCCCCTAAAGGCAACCGTCCTTCCCGAGACAGCGTACTGCTCCTGGATGAGCACCAGGTCCAGCCGCCCCGTCTCCATGACTCTCTGGAGCTCTAAGGTTGCCGCCTTGATCTCGCAAGATTCACCTGTCCAATCCTTATTTTTACTGCTCGTTCAGAAGCCATAGTCGGTTCTCTTTAACACTCTGTTCGCATGCGCGCCATGTAGGCTGGGCACTCCGCTGAACCCGTTAAATGTTTGCTATCCTTCTTGAAGTGTGCACACGTGGCACACTTCGGGGAGCGTCCTTATTTGGGCAGACAGTGTCTCCGTGCCCCTGCTCCGCGCAGTGCCTGCACGTCTCCTCCTTGAGGGTTACACTGCCGCCCCACGTGCCATACAAGTGACATTTGAAGCAGCGCGTTGCCCCAATGTAATCCCTCCTATTATGTGTCATTATAAGAAAAGTCTCCTATTATGTGTCATTATAAGCCCAAAGCACCTGGCGACCTCCCCGCTATGTACGGGTATTCACGTACTGAGCCCTGCTACAGGCAGCGCCAGCCAGCGTCCGCCGAGATAAGGTCAGAAAACATTCATATCCCCCGAACCTTTTTCAGGTGGGGCGAGATCGTTAAATGACCAAAACTTTGCGCAAAAAATGAATTAAACCGTAATTGTAATGTGTCAAACAGGATTCAACGATGATTAATTTCTAGAAAATGCAGGGACAAATTTCACCAATACTTTTATTAGTATAACCGCCTTTCGTCCATCTGTCATCCAAAAGCGCTCAGGTGAAGAACGTAAAGAACTAGTTAATCTTTTATTGTGAATTCAGTACCTATAATAATCTAACAGATGCATAAATTATTTCAATACAACTAGACCAGTCGAGAATGATTCCTTTCTACAAATTCCACTCCCGAGTTGTTTTCGCGTTTTTCGTCGGATTATTTTCGCAGCGCGACTGCTCCGTGTGTGAGTGCGACGCACACACGCGCACGTCTGTATTACCTATATTAAGAGCGACGCACACGTAGTGGTAGTAAGTATACTGTGAGTGACGCACACATGCGCACTTGCCCGCTTACGAGTGTATACCGGGGGAGCACACTTGCGCGCGCCGCCCACGGCGACTGCGCGCAGAAATAACTGTGATTATTTTCGTCTAAGGCCAAGATCACGGCGTCGTTTACTGTAATGGGAGGATTACGCAACTAGATAGCTGCGCTTAATCAGATATAGGGGACTGCAAAGAGAATTAGTGGAAAAGCTAGATCAGTCGGTGCGTTACGAATTTACGCAAGAATTATGGCGTAGGCCTGTTCAGGAAGTGCCGATAAATTAATTATTTCCCTTGGAAATGTTTCGGTGAAAGATCATATAGATATCAGTCAGCGAAAACCTTTTTTCTGTGTGTTATTCATGGGGTTTTTAACGCTAGATCTCACGTTATGATGTATAGAATAGAAATTATGAAACCAAGAACGGCTTGAAATGCAGTTGAAATGCGATCTCTAAGCGAATGGTGTGGGTAAAACTAAGTATGATAGGTCACTAATGTTTGAAATTAGAGCAAATGCAAGCTGAGATAAGCAAAACGACAAAAAAGTAATTTTTTTTTTTTGTAAAACGTTGATCGGTTTTAAAATGGGGGAAAAAGAGGAAGGGAAAAAAAAATCGAAAAAA
>JAGVSP010004682.1:0-14897 GCA_022494985.1 Micrasema minimum
TTTTCAAAGATATTTATACTTTTTAGTTAATATTTTGTGATACTATCACACTATGTATAAAGCAATAAATAAAAAGATAATTTTGATTGTTTTTTATCTTGTATTATTGTATTTTTGCTTTGCCATTAAAATTATCTTAACAAATTTTTAAACTGTTTGTATTCTGTGGTCCTTAACGACTTCATAAGGCGACTCGCGTTACAAACAATGCGCGACAGACCGAGGGTTAAATATGCAGTGCCCTTTGTCCACCTCGTGGTATAGTGGAGGAATTTGCGTATTCAATTCCAGATGGAGTCAATATGAAATGTTTATTTAAATTATTTTTTTAGCATAAAAAAATATTTTTATTTGTCATAATGCTCGCGCTAAAGCATAAGCTTAATTTGATCATTTTGCTTACATGTTACAAATGGTGCACTAATTCACCATTAGGCATGTATAAACGGAAATAATAACAGTAGTTGAAAAAATCAAAGGATGGAATATATCAATACTTTGAGTATCTATTTATTTTTTACATGTTTACTTAATACCTCACTGGGCAAGTCTCGTGCTGAGGTATTCATTTACAATACTAAATCTGTGTAGAGTTATATATTGTGCATTCATTGGTCAACAAATGAAAGTATAAATTTGTACCTGAGAGCTGTTTCCTATATTTCTGTTATATTTTTACTGTGTTCAAAAATTAAATAATTAAGAGAAAAAAACAGCAAACTGCGCCAATTACAACAAAAAAACAACCCGTGATTTTTATATATATAGCGATCTTACCGAAATGCAGGATATTTAGTATTTATGAGTTTCGGCATGTAAACGTACTAAGAGTTAATATATTTTTTGTTAACTTAAAGCAAAACGGGAAGTTTCCCTAGAAATCGTAAGATTACTGACAATTTTTATTTTGTTTTAGCTATTTGTCACTATCGGATGCGATTTTATATGTGGGTAGATATTTAAAAAGTTAACAATACCGTTTTTTTAAAAGATGAATAAAGTTTGAATGCTAAATATGCGATTGCTCAGGAAGATATGCTGTAATTTTTTTGTAATATCTTATTCTTTATGCCATGAATGATAAAAAAAATGGCTAAAAGAGTCTATGTGAGTGTGTCTGGTTGTATGTAGAAAACGAAAAAAACGGCCGAGAAATGCTTCGCGTGATCAAGTAAAAAAATCGAGAAATGATAAGTCATGCGAGGCATCGAAATAATCGCCATGTGTGCATGAGAAAACGTTTGAATCCAGAAGAAGAGGGGGAGAGAGGGGGGGAAAGAAGTGTAACAGGCAGAGTGGTGTGACGTTCTATCCTACCAATATATATATATATATATATATTCTATTCTGAATATATATATTAACAATAGATAGTTGGGAAGCTACTTGATTCAAAAGGAACTGATTCGAAATAGATTTCTTCATGTAAAATAATTAATATAAAATCGGATATGTTTTTTTTTGTTGATTGCAATAAAAAATAATTAAATACCTTTGAGGGTAGCTCCAAATGTGAATATCGCCAGGGTGGCAATAAATGTGCTAATTCTGTCAGGAATGGCATCCCAAAACCCTTGTATAGCATCTGCATACTTCTCCGTCCATCTTACTCCCTCTATCATAGGGTCATATAAAACTTCCTACTTTTCTTGCCACCCGGTTCCTTTTCTTCTTTCTTGAGACCATTTCTAATCTTAACACCTGCAGAATTTTCCATGCCCATATTTTGTCAGGCAATCTAGAATTTAAAAAATGATACTTCTTATGAGATATTTTTATAAGTGATACACTTGCAATAATTAAGTGATCGCTTTTGGATTAGATAAGGACACTTGAATCGATAAGTGTATTTATAGATGACAAACGGTGGCGTGAAATATTTGTATTTTGGACCCGAAAATTCGATAAATAATTTTATTTAATTACATTAGATCGGTATATCGAGTATGTAAATACATATGTCAGAAGGTGATTTGACAAATAAAAAGATTAATTACATTTTCTTTATACCAAATATGAAATATATAAGTTTTCAATATTTTTTGCGGACTTATTTTGACTATCACTAGTAGATTTTTTTTTCTTTTAAACTCGTGGTAATTTTACGACATTCTTAATTTTCTATTTCCATTATCTAATTTGGTAGGTATAATTTTCTTGCATCGATTTAGGTATTCGATTTTCTCAACTCAAAAATGCATTCTAACTTTTACGATTAATGTAAGTGAAATGCATACAATCACCAACATTAAACTTTTGGCGAATGAATAATATTGCCATGATACTATTACATATTATATATATCAGTCTATCAGCCAATGAAAGTTAATGTAATTTTCAGATGAAATTCCGATAAATTGCTTCCTTTGAGAAAGGTATCTTAAAAAAAATAACATTGCATTCTCCGTTACGTACATACATCCCTAATGGATTCTACTCAAAAGTTATTTGAGAAAAAATAATATAAATGAACATGCGATGTGGCAATCTTCCTAAAGAACCGCCTTAACCTTTTTGATACCTCAAAAGGTTCCATTGAAAATCAATTTCATAGAGTTATTTATTACTTCAAATGTACTATCATTATAAAAGAAAATGTGTAAGGAAAATTTTCCTTTTTGGTGGTTTTAGATAAAACGATGACTATCAAAATAAATAGCTTTTCATTTGATTATTTGGTTGCTTTTAGCTGTAGCGAATAAAAGTATACCTTTTCTCAACGCCTTCAGACGCAAAATCAATCAATAGCCGTTGATGTTTTTAGCTTTTCTTTTCAATGTTTAGTTCTGAAACCAATGATGTTGATTTTTTAGACATAATTCAAAAGTGTTTTTGGGAAGCTTCCAAAAAACACAGAATAAGTATTTCAAAGAAATATATTTGATAATTATCTCTATGAACGGGTACTTATTTTATTTTCTTTGTTTTACCAGAAATCAAACCCAGTATCACAATTTTATCTATTATGCTATGCATAGGCGTAACTCACTCCTCCTCTCGTTGGGGGTACCAATTTAATTGCACAATTAGGAAAATTGTATCTCAATTTAGAGAGAGAGTAAATAATTATCTTTTTTCTGTTGTATAATTTCTCGTGTATAGTTTTGCCCGTTAGTAGCATCGTGGTAACGCATTTGGCTACCGTGCATGAGGTCGCGGGTTCGATTCCCGTAGGACGTCAACACGAAATATTTATTTTTATGTGATTTTCATATTGATGTTCCATGCGTGATACCTTGGACTGGTTCAGAAGCTCTAGACTGATTTATTTTACCATCATGTAATAAAATGATTAAGATACACTGCACTTGGTGTACCGATGAAGTGCTCTATGCACCATTGGGTGCGGATAGGGCAAAGTAGTAGTAGTAGTAGTATATCTTTAAGTAAAATATATATTCAGTTTTTTTTAGATATTTATATAACTGCTTTTTGTATTTATATATTTTATTTTTTTGCACCCGATGACCAACTGTAAAAAGTACAGTTTATCGGCATAGAATTATTTTTTTTATATTATTTATTTTTAAGGATTTTTACTGTTAATTGCTTATGTGAAATAAATTAATTTTGATGCCTATTTTAGTTGCGTATTTCGTGAAATTCTACTTTCGAGTACTTTGTATCCATAAATAATGCTACTAGGAGATTGGAATTTGTTTATGAGTGTTTTGTTTTTAGGCAAAAACGTAAAAGGTGGAATAAAGCCATAATACGTGGATCCAAAAATGTATCTGTCCGTGTTCAACAGTGGAGATTTTTATTTTTTAGATCAATCTTGTTTACCGGATGTTCTCCGCCATATCCTGTTTCACATTCACTCGGAATATCCGGAGAAATAATGTTTGACTATGAAATACGAATTGTTTGAAATGAACGAATTGATATCTGCTAACAAAAGCAATAAAAAAAATACTCGGCAGAGTCGAGCGATAGATTGAAATATCACTAAGTACGTGTACCTAACACCAAACAAAGAAAATTAGGAATTAAGATATTTTAAAATAACGTGTATTATTTTAGAAGTTGACGTCTTAAGAGATATTATAAAGAAGACATAAACGTCACAATAAACTGTAAAACTCGTAACTCCATGATCTGCCACTTTCTAACTAACTAACTACCATCACGCCATTTTCCCCGTAGGGGTAGGCAGAGAGTATAGAACGCCATACCCTCTGTCCTGACACACTTCCTTTGCTTCCTCTACATTCATACATATTCTCATGCGCGCACGTCGATTATTCCGACTTTTCACATGTCCACTTCAAGTACTTGTCGTACTTGGTCATGCCATATCTTTCTCGGCCTTCCTCGGCTTCTACATCCAGGCACACTCGCATTTAAACTTCTTTTATCCGTTCTTTCATCACTCATTCGCTTCACATGACCAAACCATCGTAAAAGCCCTTTCTTAATTTTGTCGATTATGCTTATCTCAGCCTTGCACTCTGCTCTAATTTCGATTTTTACACACCTATCATACATAGTCTTACCACACATTCGCCTGAGAGATCGCATTTCAACAGCATTCAGTCTACTTTCATCCTTCTTTTTCCAACACCACGCTTCACTACCATACATAAGGGTTGGTACCAGAACTCCGTTGTGTACTGCCAATTTTGCACTTTCCATGAAGAGAGTTTAAATGTGTTTTTTCGATATTTACATAAACATTTATACATATTTCTAGAATAACCATAAATGTTGTTCACTTATTATAGTTAGCAATGATAAGTATTTTTTAAACAATAATATATTGCAGTTATATCAAGAATAACGTATTGCAGTTACCTTATTCATCCAGGAATCACTCGGTTTTTTTTTCCTAAATGTATTAAGCAGCTAATAAGCCGTAAGAATTTTTTTTATAGCTAAATAAAAATGTACAAACAAACAAACAAACTTCTGTCACTGAACACAATCATAATAAGTATTTTTATTTCACCTACCATACGTATATAATTATATTTTGGTAGTAAAACTACATTAGATATTAGGCACCTTTCTCGAATAAAGTTAAAATAAAACTGATTGTAAACAAATAGCTTTATTGTTTTTACAATCATAATTGTTTGACTAATTATATTATCTCTCGCAAAACATGCAATTCATTTATCTTTCAAGAGGGAGTCGCTATTCAATGTCAAGTGCGAAAAATCGATTACTTTTTTACTTTTACATAAATATAATATCTAATATAATATGTCCGCCTCGTTGTGAAGTGATTGGCACGTTGCGCGTTAGCGTTAGGCTACCATGTATAAAGCCACGGGTTCGATTCCATTTACATATGGTTTACATATTTATTTATTTATTTATTTATTTATTTATTTATTTATTACAATAACGGCATAAAGCCTTTTACATGTTTATACAAGAAAAATAGAAATAATAAAATAACAATCCATGTTAGAGAAAACAATAGTTACAGTTTTATACATTTAAACATATTAATATTTCATATGTGATACCTTCGATTGGCGCTGAAGCGTAAGACTGATAATCTTGGCTTTTTGTAACAAATCATCAAAATTCCCTCCACTTGGTGTACTAATGCAGTGCCCTATGCAACATTGGATGTGGATTAGGAAAAGTAGTCGTAATAGTTTGTCCGAGTCGTGTTGTAGTGAATAGCGCATTGTGCTATTATGCATGAGGTTGCAGGTTCGATTCCCGACGGGGTGCATATGAAATATTTTTTTAAATGTGTTTTTGCAAACAAAACCATTTATATTGTGATACCTATAGAATGGCGCGGCGCCGAAGCGTAAGACTGATCGTCTTGCCATCATGTAACCAATGATCAAAATTGAATGGCTGGGTGGGGAGATGATACGTCATGTACAAGAATAGCGCAACTTTCAGTCTATCTTTGAACAACAAGAATGAAAAAAAAAACATTTATAGTACGCAAGTAAGCATTAGTAAGTGAAACGATTTCATCACATTAATTGTTGCTTTGAGCTTTTCCATTTGTACACCTAACATATTTAGTCTTACCACACATTTGCCTGAGAGATCGTATTTCAATCATATTTTCGTTCTAATTTATAATTTCGTATGATTTTATTTATATTATTTAGAAAGTAAAATCATTATAAATATTGTTTGTAATATAAATAATTCATAAGTCAACATTTTGAGTGCGTTCAAATACTTGTACACACAATCTGGATTTTTCCCATGACGCGAGTAGGTATATATTGATTTTTTATATTTCAGATTTGAAAAAAAATTGTATATATAATTGTATCAAAATGTTGTAATATAAAATTCCTGATCTAAATATAAGTAAAAACATAAATTGCAGAGTCATCTGCTGAGGATTACTAGTAATTAATTTAATTCTGGCAGAATATTAATTACAATAATAATGTCATTGGCAGATAAAGCACTTAACTTCAATATAAATATATAGATGTCGTTAGCACATATGGATGGTTTGGAACATGTGACATAGTTATAAGCAAAATCAAAAACGTTATATGGTGTGGATATTCGCTAATAAGTGGAATGGGGAGTGTTCTAGTGCGTCAAGTGGCCACTTTACCCAGCCAATGACAGGTAATAAGTGGAAATTTAAATTAATGTTTAAAAAACAAGTAAGTTAAATGATATTTTAGCATGAATTTAACAAATTAATTTCTGTTTAGTAAAACAAACTGAAAAAAGATCTTTAGTTCAAATGCACTTCAACCAAGAATCTCTATTCGATTATTTTTGTGTTTTTTTTAATTTTTTTTATCGTACAGGAATTTAGTAAGATTTGGATATAATTTTAAGTACTTTCTGAGGTGAAATTTTTATCAAATATCAATAAAAAGTTATTGTTTTGTATATAGTGATGTAGGCCCAGACTGTAGAATAATTTCTTAACAAAGACAAAATACTTAAATTGTTAAAGATAGTTGAGATAGGATTACTTTGATCAAATCTTTCTACAATTAGAGATCATGCGGGTCCATTACCATTAACCCCAGATAACAATATTACCTACATTAAAGATAATCATACGTCACTTCGACGTATAATAGGTATGTATTTACGAAAATACTGCACTTAGGCCGAAAACACACGCTGAAACGCTAAAATGACGAAACTGCAACTGTAAGTTACTTTTGATATTTATTTGAGTTTATGTCATATAGTCGTATAGGAAACCATACACGATGCAACAAGTTTGAAACGCATAGACGGTTTTCAAACGGTTGCGTCGTATGTGGTTTCTTATAGGACTATAAATATGTTAATAATAAGTTAGGTACCTATAGGAAACCATACACGACGCAACGAGTTTGAAACCCGTTTGAAACGCATCGATGGGTTTCAAACTTATTGTGTCGTGTGTGGTTTTCCTATGGGACTATATGACATAAACTCAAATGAAACTCAAAAGTAACTTAGAGTTGCAGCTTCATCATTTTTGCGAACAGCGAGCGCAGTGGCGCCATATATGAGCAAATTATATCGATTTTTCAAAATCGATTACGCCGATTCGACGAAAGTTATCTTTTTATGGTTAAATTTTATCGAAAGTGTATGGAAATAATTATAAATTAAGCGTCACTAATATTATATTGTTTTAACATTTTTAGTTACTGAGAGTGAAAGTACTTAAATATGCCTTAATTTTTTATCTTTATTAATGATTAGGTAGGCATCTATCTGTTTACAAATAGATTGGAAAACCTTTTTATTTATATAGTAGGTAAATCAATTTGTTTCTAATGCTGACTACTAAGATAATGTGATGTAGTTAGTCCTAATATTAATTGCACTTGCGATAATTATTCAAAAATATATATCAAATGTCATTTTCATTTTTATAAAATTTATTATCAAACGTAAAACTATGGACTTTTTTGAGAGGAATATTAATCTTGTCCAATGGCTGTTATAGTGCCTATAAGTTGGTTGATGCCCCTTATCTTTAGTAAGTGGTAGGTACGTTGTATGAGTGATACACGGGGTCCTGGGCTCAGTGCTTACATTTCTTAAATAATAAATTGAAGACGATATTACATAATTTACTTTATAGGTACTAAGTCAAATCTTATAAGGTATGTTTGTCGAGTTGGCTAACAATAAATAATATTTTAAATACCATCTTTAGAAAATATAGCAAACTAAGTATTATTATTTTTCAGAAAATCTATTCGGAAAAGCTCTCTTTAGCAGCCGTGACTGACATCTGTGATTGAAGTAAAGAACCAAACCCTGAAAAAATTATGTTTCCAGATTTAGCGGAACTCACAACCACTTCTCATGAATAAACTTCGATCGTTTGACGCCAGGTTTAGAACATAATATCTTGGTGATGACCAATAATAATATTATAATAATAGGTGTATGTAAGTAGGTACCTACCTATATTAATTTTTAATTACATTTAGGAACTTTTGAATAACTATTATCTCAGACTATGGTCTAAGACTAATCTAATTATCATTGTTAACTTCTGTTTAAACTTCTAAACACTCAAGGTCTTGAGTAATATTGTTTTTTTAAAGATAAAAATTTAATTTAAGTTCTTAGTTACAAAACATTGATTTTACGATTATAAGAAATGTTTATCTGGATCTACCAAAGGTTATCAAAAATTTATTATATTTAAGTAATATTATGTATTATGTATAAAGCTTTTAGAATATAAAAAATCAATGTAGTGTTTTAGGTACTTCCAATATTGAACAAAGTAATACGATTTATTATTAAAAACAGTATTACTAGATTAATATTAATATTTTTATAATAGGTACTATGGAAAGATAAAAGTAAAATAAGTGGTCACTTGAAAAACGAAACAATCGTGCGTGCATGAGAAGATGTATGAATTGGAGGAAGCAAGGAAAGTGTGCCAGGACAGAGTGGTGTGGCGTTCAATCCTCTCTGCCTACCTCTTCGGGGAATTGGAATGATAGTTCAATTAAATGTTTTAAGTAGGTAGACATGTCATCATAAGAAACAATTTTTTTCTTGTATTTAAAATCATAAAAATAAATTTTACTAAAAACATCAAATCTAATATATTGATGAAGTTAATATTTTATTGAGATAATTTGTAATAAATTATCGTAAATTGTAAATAAAAAACTGTAATTTGCTGAATGAATGATAAATAGATAACAGGTAGGTAAACTAAGAAAAAAATAGGGAATAATATAGTGAGCTTAAACCTTTCACAAATACTATCGGCTTAGTAGATATTTTCCATATATTTGTATATAATGCGTCCTTCCATGCATAATAATTCCATAAGGTCCGTTCAATCCTTATTAATCCTCACCTCTGGGCGATTCAAAGAAGCCAATCCCCAAGCGAATAACTTCCGCTCCGTTGGATCCTCAATCCTCAGCCCTCATCTCAACCTGAACTCCTGATCACTGGTCCGGATGATAATGGATTAGTCCGAAGACCAAGACTTCAGAAAGGATCTGCTTCATCCTTAGGCGAGGACGTGGACTTGACACTTGCGCACAATCCCAAAGGATCCTTTGAAGATGGCCAGATTACAACTAATTAGATCAGATTAATTTGCGTCAGATTTTATTCAACAAGTTTGGCCGGGAGTATTTACGTTGGCGTCAAAGGAAAATGTATTTCAATTTTATGTACTCAGCTACGTGAACTTGTTACAAGTAAAACCTTACTTTGTAATCGGGGATTTAATAAGTGTACCTGCTGTGTAGTTATTATTTCGTATACTGTATTATAAGTATGTACCAAGTACCTATCTACCTTTCGTATAATAAATCCTTCCACTTGGATAGGTAATTATATAAGCTCTGTTCTCTATTATACATTAACATTGCAACGACTCTCCCCAGAAAAATTTATTGGACAAAAATTTATCAAAGAGTTTATTGAAAAAATTATTACAACTAAAGTTGCAGTGAATTCAAATTCTCTACTGCTTTGGTAATTTCAAGTTTTACCGTATTTTCCATGTTTTAAAAATTAGATAATATGAAGCGTATCTACCGTAAGGTACGGACACGAGATATTTTATTCAAATATCTCGTATCCGCAAATACCTCGAGTATTTGGCGTATCGAATCTCGTTTGAGTGATGATTTTAACTGCTTCGAGGGCATGAAAAGACAAAGTATAATAAACCTTTTACCGACCGCACATTCAGAATTCGGTCATTATTCTGTCAGTAACCGCGAATGAGATTCGTGCGCAATATTACCTTTGTGGAAATCGCATCCCCACGTTTCACCTCCATCACGCGGCCTTCTTCAGAGCAGATTTGATGGTATTGGAGATAATGATATTCGGATTATTCGCAAGGTGACATTCGAATAATCGGTTATTTCCATTAATATAAGGATATGGGGAAATGGGAAAGTTATAAATTAATATTATAATATAAATATCGCTATACAGGGAAGTTTTTGTCAACAAATACAAGATTCTTTAGAGCAATTATAAAGGAAACAAAATAAAAAACATTTTTTCTACTTTTTGGATACGTTTTCTCCTAGTTCCTGCCCAGCAAAATGGACGTTTGGACATATATCTAATTTTGCTCATAGATTTCTTAACATTCGCATGTTTTCTAAACATTCAGTCACCTGGACAAGAAATTGGAATTCTATAAGTGTAAGTCTTAACCAACAATGCTTGCCTATTTTACAAGGGATCTGTCTCGGCGTCCCAGACGTCCGCTGTTGACAATCCGTGATCAGTTTACGTCAGAATAACGGAACGTGGACTCGACTTGAAAATATGAATCGCTCAGCTTGGAGGCAGCTTGTGGAATCCTTATGCCTACATAGGTAGCAGGTGACGATTCAGAGAATACTTCCAGGAATAAAAATACCTACTGGTAATCGGTTATTTTTTCAGGTCGCATCACTAGTGCAGTCCGTTCGGCCAGTTGCTGTTATTACCGGCAATAAAACATTGGCAGCGCAGATTAAATTTGACGTGCATAAAACACGCTGACGCATGCGTACTGAGCGCTCTCAAACACAACCTGACAGGTGAAAAATGGCGTACTCCACTGCGGCGTGTACCAAGGATGGCGTTCATACATCATGTCGGATAGAAAAGTATGCAATAACATACACCAATCATAACGGCGTGTTAAGCCAAAAGGACGTAATCCTCAATTCGAAAAATGCTCTATTTTCTATTTTGTAATTAAAATCACCAAACTATAAAAGAAAAGACCTCCATATACCTTATGTATGTATATTGGCAATCGTCCGTCTTCTCAAGACGATGTTTATGCGGCACTTCGGAAAAGCAGATTGTTTATTCTATGTTGACTGTGAAGTCCTATACGAGACTTGCAGAGTCGACAACATCTCTCACACCCCCAGGTAGTGGGGGATCCAGTTGGTTGCTGGCTTGCTCGCTGTCTTCTTAATCTCAAGCTTAACATTCAGAGATCATCATCTGCTGCTCTGCCTTCCTTGACATTTTTCTCCTTTTTGTCCCACCCTAAGCGTGAATTTTCCAATTATTAACGTTATATAGGTACCATGTATAAACGACGTTAAGAGCATACTCGTACCCCGTGACTCGCGGCCGCTTTCCATAGAAACGTATTTTTCGATTTCCTCCCTGAAATTTAACATAAGAGCAAAGAGTTTTTAACACATTTAAAATATCTTCCAGATGCCTTAGTTTTTTTATATTTTATTTACAAAGATTAAAACTTATTTGTTTCTGCATTATTTCCTCGTTTAGATAAACATACTAACCCTAAAAAAACTGCATGCAAGTTCACAGAAAACATTAAATAGATTTTTTTTTTAAATCTGATGTAATTAAGTTTTCATGATATTTTTAAATAAAGTCATTAATTATTTTTTAGTTATAGCGAGAACAATTCAGATAATATTCAAAGCGAAAAACAATCTAGTATAGTTTAACTCAAAACGACTCCAAATATTTTTTTTTAGGTACTAGATTAAAATATTTGTATCGGTTTTAATTTAATGGCAACATATTTTTGAAAAATAAATCGGATGCAAAGTGATACTTTTGTAAAATTATTTCGGTTGCCGCCGTTTACCTAAAAAGAGTCGCCAGTATGTATTTTATCACACCCGAGATGTAAAATAAAAACAAATCACACCATTACCATGACACTAGAAAATAACAGTAATATTGCATTTTTTTAAGGTAACGATATCCATATTTACAATAAAAGCCAAAGATAAATCATTGAACAGTTGTGCAATACAGAAAGAAAAAAAAAACATTATTTCATCTTGCATCAATGTTGTTTTACAAAAGTGTTAAGTACCTACTTTAAAAAAATGTCTTTATTTATCTAGATATTTTGACGGTCCCTGCGTATACTGTCGAATCTGAAAAAATGCGACTTTCGTTTTATTGTTTTAAACTGTCCAATTTACATAATATTTTCAGGTGGTCAAAAAAAAACTTAATTATATTATTCGATTAAAAAACCGCAAGTTTAAGACAAAAAAAATTTTTTTTTCTTCGACCGCCTGAAATATTATGTAAATTGGACAGTTTAAAACAATAAAACGAAAATCGCCTCTTTTCAGATTCGACAGAAGATTCGTTGAGACCGTCGATTTGCCAACCGTTATGTCGGTAAAAAAAATAAAATTATATAACTTGAAATCAAAATAATTGATGTGACATCAATAATATCGTCAGTCAATTTCCGTTCCCCATGAGGAGAAAAAATATTTCGGACATGTAGGCACCTGGCTGCCAATTCCTGTGCATCTTTCACAGACAGACAGGTCCACGTCCCGTAGCCGTAGTGACTTGAACTGACGACGGATGGTCAGCAGTGGACGTCCCGGACGCCGGGAACCTGATGATTTGTAAAATAGGTACGCCTGGTTATAAAAAATATATATAATCAGGTAGGCAGATACGTGGATAGGCCTAGTAAGTACCTATCTACATCATTTTTAATCTTTAAGAATTTTAAACATAGTATGTAGACACTTAGTATAGACAGTACGAATAAAAATATTTAACAACATTTTGAATGTATACAAATACTTGTAGACAAATTACTGGATTATACCCATGCTGGGCTGATATCAGATATTATTGATATCCCACCATAGATAGAGAAACTCTGGAAACGAATGTGGGTTATGTGGTTATGAATGGGGAATGTTGTAATAAATCAAGTGGCCACTTAACCTAGCCAATGACAGGTCATAAGCCCTGTAAACGCCTAGATAACCCACATTCGTTTCTAGAGTTTCTCTGTCTCTGTTGGGATATCAATAAGTAAAAATATTTAAACTTATTTTCTTATTAGTTAATAACATGCTTAACAAAATGCATTTAAAAAATGTTGAAATTGAATACGGATAATTCAAATAATCATAAAAACAAATGCAAAATAAGTAAACACTAACTTGTATTTCTTTTTCTCTCCAATATCGAACATCTCACGAAACAGCATAGCTCTGCAGATGGTCATAAGTACCGCAATAAAAACAGAAAAGTACAGGATCCATTAAGTTCGCTCGGAACAAAATTCCCATATCAATTTCGTCGTTAACGATTATGGCCGAATGTCGAACAGGGAGAAGTGAGTTATCAGAAGCCATAAACGAGGGATGTAGAAGTAAAGACAGTCACTACCACACAGGGATTTCTTAAAAAAATTAAAAATGGCATAATGGATTTTTTAAGAACTTATTTATCTCTCAATAAAGATGTACATAGAAATGTAAATTAGACTGCTACTATAAAAAATTCTCCGCTTGATAAAAAAAGAGTTCACTCTATTGATTAAATAAAAACTTTATGTACAAACGGAAATTTATCTAATATATTTCGTTTTTATACAAAAAGCGAGTACTTGTATAAAATATGATGATAATGATGTGTTTCGTTGACGAAAATCTTTCGTATGTGCTCGGCATAGCTGAGGGACGCAGAATTGCGATGGGAACAAACGTGAGAGGTACATTCTAATAATGTTCAATGTCCACAATATTCTTCAAATAAATACGGGCGGACGTGGTGAAAAATGAAGAAAGCTAAAAAAATATTGGTGCTAAAGTATAATTATTTTTAAAATATTAATTAAGTTCTATATAATTTTTACATAGACTAATATCATTATATTGCACCTCATTATTATTTTTTACTAACTATTCTTATCCTACTATTATACATTTTTCAATTTAGCTTTTAATATGATACCTACACTTATATTTTTCACACATATATTTTTTACATTTAACCCTTATAAGCTTTACATTTTGTTCATTTCTTATTTAAATTTTAAATTAGTGGATGGATATTTTTGCCGCTAAAAAAACCATAATAAACGATAATACATAATCATTGTAGAAATACAAAGTGAACGATAATAATATTCAACAGTTTAGTTAGAAAAAAAACATCCTAACAAAAAATATTATGTACTTCAGTAAAATAAAGTTTGCAGAAAAATCAGTCAAATTTGAATAAAATATCATTATGCGCAGGAGCTGGCTGCCGATTGCTTGGTTTGGAGACAGTTTGTGGAAGCCATATTCTCCGCACAGGGAGTGGATAAGATATGACGATGATGAATTTTATTTCATTTTATTTACTTATGCAAAAAATGCCACGATACTTAATACTCAGGGAAACAAGCATACATCTTCAAAATAATGTTTATTACATTTTTATATCAGCAGGCACTTAATGATTTACTAGTTTGGCATTGTGCCATTATTATTTCACAGGCACCGTGTTTTACACAAGAATTCATTTCCGCGATGCAGAAACCTGATATAAGCGTTTCCGATTTTAATTTGAAACTTAAAACGCATTTTATTTATTTAGCCAATCAATTTGCTATAAACGTTTTTAATTTTTTAAGGGGTTTTAAAAAAAAAAGGGGCATTTTTTTGTTTTTCCCAAAAATTTCTGAAAAAAAAAAA
>JAGVSP010004683.1:0-15533 GCA_022494985.1 Micrasema minimum
GTTAAAACCTCCCAAAATAATAGAACACAGCTTGTACTTGTTAATGGATTCAAGTCATCCCCTATTATTGTAACTTTGGGGTTCCACAGGGATCAAAACTGAGCCCTTTGTTGTTTCTTATATTTATTAATGATCTTAGTTCTAAACTAAAATGCTGCCATGTTCTTTTTGCTGATGATTTAAAAAATGTTCGTAAAATAGTATCTGACTCGGATCATTATCTACTGCAAAATGACCTTGACACACTTATCAACTGGTGCAACTCTAACGATATGCATCTTAACGTTAAAAAGTGTTATACCATAAGCTTTACTAGAAATAAAAACAAAAAAACATATTCTTACTCTCTTAATAATACTCATTTGTTAACAGTTTACTCTATTAGGGATCTAGGAATCACACTTGACTCAAAATTTATTTTTGATACCCATATTAATGATATCAAAACTAAATCCTTAAAAATATTCGGGTTTGTAAATAGGATAACCAAACCATTCAAAAATCCTCAATCGGTAAAAAAATTATATTATTCATTAATAAGAAGTAAATTAGAGTATGGCTGTAATATTTGGAGTCCACATTATTTGAAATATGATAACCTTGTTGAATCTGTTCAGAGAAAAATGCTCAAGTTGTTATCATTTTAGTGTGGATTGCGTGGCCATCTCCGTTCTTATGAGAGTCAACTTGAGTACTTTAATATTTTACCTCTGAAAACGAGAAGATGTTTTTCTGATCTGATATGCCTCTATAAAATTGTTAATGGTGATCTATATACTGTAAAATGAATGGATTCATTACAAATTAATGTAGCAAATGCGCGATTAAGACGCCATAGAACATTTTTTGTTGAGCGTACTAAGAATAATATGGCATATTTCAACCCCTTATTGCGCATGTGTAGGTTGTATAATAAAATTGAATGTAATGAAATTGATATTTTTGTAAATAATCCAAACCAATTTTAGAACTACATGTCTAGAATTATTATTAGTAGATACATAATAAAATAGTAAAAATAATTCTTATATAAAGATATTGATTATTGTTTATATGTATTATATATTATGTACGTATGTACATATTTAATTTTTATAATTGTTTCTTCTTAGTTTTTATATGCATATTTGTAGAGCCTATTTTTTATTGTAAATATTTAATAATTTGGTAATAAATATCATTTTCACCTGTATATATGTAACTGGAACTTCACACCTGTGAATGTTCTGTATATCTGTAATAAAGATATTGAAAAGGCGAGAGTGATTGCCGACGACTGGCTATGTTGAAGGCTTCTGGTAATGTCCACGTTCTCCACACGGGAGAAAACGCAGCACAAGAAGAATACGATTTTTTTCAGCAATTATGAAATTATTTTTCAATGCACTTAATTTAACATAATTTTTTAAACTTAACAACTTTAAAAACAGTAATAGTCTCTAACGATAGTAAAATGCAGGCTTTATATAAATTTGCGAGGTTATATTTTACTAATGTTTTCAAATAATTCAAAAATCAATATTGCCTTAATATTTTGGAATCCTTGGAGCAAATGTAAACTTCAAGATTCATTATATAAAGACCAAAAAATTTATACACTATCTGAAGAACTAAATATTTCTTACTACGATGAAGGGCCTTATGTTTGTCTGTACGTGTTTAAATAGATTTTTTTTTCTTTGATTTTTGATTTGTTTTAATATTTAAATTTAATATTTTTTTTAAATAATTACTAGGTTGCCCAAACGCATATAATTACATTTTAACTAGGTTCTTACTTTAACATTTGCTGTTTATATATTTTTTGTAGTTTTCTTGGTGGCAGCACTCTTTGGAGTGGCCAGATCCCAAATCCCCGGCTGCCCCCAGGTTTGCGGTTATATTTGGAGACCCATTTGCGCCGTTAGATTACTCGACGACTCACTAAGAACTTTTTCCCAATGACTGTACATTGGAAGTACAAAACTGCAACAATCCAGAAGACGGTGAGCTTTGTATTTTTCTTTATTTCAGCATTTGTTTAATTCACAATTATTTTGTAAAGACCATAAATAGGATACGTACCGTCGCGACACGTCGGCGTCGGTGCCTTCGACGGTTGATGCACATCAAATGTGGATCATGTGACTATGAGCACATACTAAGATAGAAGTCGATTATAACGGTTTTTTTAAAGAGACGCAACACTATTTAAGTTTTGAGTAATTATCAATTTGAAGATAATTTGTATGTCAGTAACATTTTTTTCCGTCAATTTATTGGATGTGATTTTCACGAAATAAATTAGCCATTTATTATTGCTATCATAAGAAAATCAAAAAAATAATATTTTATCAAAATCACATGGTCCATATTTGATATGCATTGACGGTGCATAGTTGAACAGAAATAGTATTAATTTTTAAATTCCTATTCAAAAATTATTAGCCATTACAATTTATCTTAACATTATTTTTATATAATACACTATCGTAACTAAATATACTTATTATATTGTTATTTTTATAAGCATTTTACTATGGGTAGGCTTTTTTAGACATGGCATGACCAAGTACGACAAGTACTTGAAAGTGGACACGTGAAAAGTTGGAATAATCGGCGTATGTGCATAATTAGATGTATGAATGCAGAGGAAGCAAAGGAAGTATGTCAGGACAGAGTGGTATGGCGTTCTGTTTTCTCTGGCTACCGGGCTCCTTCGGGGAAATGGCGTGATGGTTAGTAAGTTAGTTAGTTAGTTAAAAATAACACGAATATACTATAAATCTACAATTGGTGTTTTTGGTGTCTTATAATAAAACTGTTCATTTTTGAGTCTTATAATAATGTCAAATAACTACATAATAAAATGATGTACACTTGTACACGATGTCCCAAATACAGTTAGAAAAATAACTCCCTTATCCGCACCTAATGGTGCACAGTGCACAACAGCGGTGTACTTAATTCAATGAATCTTGATAATTTGATTCTTGAAGGCGAGATGATTAGTCTGATGACTTAAAAATTGTAATATAATTTTTAATTATTTTAGCTATGTATCTTCAGCACAAAAGGTTGTTATTAAAAATATATTTCTAACGCAACTGTTTTATTTATTTCAGAATACTGGCCACTTTACAGAGGACGTTGTGATGAAGATTATGATTACTAATCCAAATTACCTGTTAAATTTCTTCTAATGTAAGAAATAAAAATGTGTTAATAAAACTCAATAAATAAAACTTAGATTTTTTTTAAAATAAATATTTCAAATGTATAATTTTCTAACTTGTTCCGATTCGTGGCTGCCAGATGCTCTAACCCAATGCTCTGGGGGGCGATGCCTTCAGGGTCGCATCACAGTGCGAAAGACAAGTGTATGTAGCGCCTTGTTTTTGAATCGTATCAATGAACTAATCCTGTAATTTTTTATTAATTTTTGAAATTCAAACAAAAATTAATTAAAATTTTAATGTCCTTTTTTACGCGAGACTAGCTCGCTCTATACAAGGGGGTGACATTCCATAGAATAAATTAAGTCTGCAAGAAATTTGAGTTTGATTAACATCACCGTTCCTTCTGCATACAAGATCCTTCACTCCTGCTCTGTCTGGGAGCGCTTCGTGGTTCGTCGTCAGGGTCTCCAGGCCTGGATGTGCTGCGCTGTGGGCATCCGGGTCGCTGCGGGGGTGAAAGGGCACCAGCACTAGAAGATATCGAGCGGTAGGGCCGGCGCGTGTGTGGCGTTCCCTGTGATTACTCCAGCCGGCCCGTGGTAGCGGGCTGGGGCAAAGCGGGGTGGGTCGCAAGCGCCGCGCCTGCCAGGTAGCGGGTGCACTAACAAAAAAGTAAACTTTTGAGGATACGCAAAACGCATGTGAATTTATTAAGGTAGGAACTGTTTCGTTAAAATTGGATATTCAATAATTCAACAATCTTGGAATCAAGATTCCTAAAAAAAAAATTTTTTTTCAGGATACAGCACAATTTACATAAGAAGCTGCCAAGGAACCAGTAAAAGAATAAGATAAATTTGTATATATTAACAATAATTTATTATACTCAATAAAATAGTGATGATTATGATACGTAAAAAGTAATTATTTATTATAATTACAGAATTGTTAATTCGCTTCCTGTTTTATTTATCTTTATGTTGAAAGGGACTGAAACTACCGTCTAACCGAAATTTTGATAATGTGCTCTGTGTACGTACATTCTATGCTGTTAAACCTTACAACTGTGTTTGGTAGATGATTTGCCTGATTTAATTTTTTTTAAATTAAAAACAACGAGATTATTTAGTTACATCTATATATTATATAAAAATGAATGCAAGTTTGTTTGTCTGTTTGTTTGACCTCTATGCATCGTATACCGTTTATCCAAATGCAATAAGTTGTTCTTGAGAGTTGTTTTATTCACCCCTGAAAAAGTTCCTGCATTATAACATCCATTTTATAATTTTTGTATTTGTATATTTCATATAATTTAGTGACAGTTCCGGGTGAATTTTAGATACGCCATGTTACCGATAGTGCCGTACATAAAGCTTATAAAAAATATCGTCAATTAATGCTGTACAGTAAAAGGCGCTAATGTCGTTTTCATCGTGTATACAATTTATTTTTTGACACCTCGAACTTTTATTTACATTTTTAAATTTATTTGCACCCCAATTCAGGCTTTTTTCATAATAAATTAGTGCTCAAAATTGGTATTGAGCTTTCAAATGTATTTTTTACCTCCGAAAACTTTTTTTGTGCAAGATTTTTGCGTTAGCATAATCGTCGGTTTTTCTGCTTCTTTTTCTAGGTAGCCTACCTAGAAGTTTTTATTTCTTCTTCGAGCTACAAGAATCTTTGTTTGAAATTTGGAGCATTTGCTACTACTACTTTCACTTATCCGCACCCAACGGTGCATCGATACACCAAGTACAGTGTACCTATATTGATCATTTTATTACATGAAGGTAGGATGATCAGTCTTACGCTTCAGTACCAGTCCAAGGTATCGCACTTAATCTTAATTGTAATCTTTTTTTCATAAAACGAAGATGGGTATCGTTTAGGGCGTACGGGCGTCCTGATATCGAATTAAGAGTTTATTTTGAAATCCAAGATGGCGGAAACACATTTTTTTCATAAAATGAAGATGGGTATCGTTTTTAGACAATACGGGCGTCCTGATTTAGAATTTAGCGTTTATTTTTTAATCCAAGATGGCGGGCGCACATCTTTTTAAAAAAATGAAGATTGGTATCGTTTAAAGGGGGGTTATGGGTGACCTGATTTCGAATATAGAGTTTATATTTAAAATTCAACATGACGCACCTTTTTTTCATCAAAGAGTAAATTCCATTCATGCGTCGGACCTGCCACACACCTTTTTTTAAAATAATATGTCCATGGGTGTCTTTTTCAAGGGTAATAGAAGTCCTTATTTTAAATTTAGGAGTCGAACAGCCAAGAAATTTAATTGTTTTTGCCAAAGACGGAAAAACAAAAAATATGTTATAAATACCTACCCTAACTTGAAAAATAAAGTCACCAAACTATATCGCTTAACGGTATATATTATGAAAAAAACCGAATAAATGTAAATGCATCCAAATGTTTACTTATGTCTTTCTCTCGTAGCAATAATCCCATATTGTACCAATACCAAATAGGCAACCAAGTTGTACAACGGGTTGAATCTGTGCGTGATCTAGGAGTAATTTTAGACAAGAAATTAACCTTTGAGAACCATATCGATAATATAATGAATCGTGCATATAGCAATTTGGGATTTGTCATTCGTAGTTGTCAGGTTTTTAATGATATTAGTTGCATCAAAACAGTTTACTATGCTTACGTTCGTAGTCTGCTGGAATATGCTTCTTGTATTTGGTCTCCACATATATCGTATCACTTACAAGGATAGATTAGAGAAAATTCAATGGACATTCTTACGACATCTCAATTGGAGGTGTAGGTTCACAGATCTTAATTATAAAAATTCTTGTGACATACATCACCTGCTTAGCCTTGAAGATCGTCGTCTGTCGTTGGACATGGGAATCCTGCATGACTTGCTAAGCGGACGTCTTGACAGTCCAGCTCTGGTATCTGAGCTGGCCCTGAAAGTACCTGGCTACCGTACTCGTCACACGTCTCAATCTCTATTCCATTTGCCAGTAGCTCGTAGTAACTATGCGCGTAATTCTCCATTGATTCGTATAACTCTCGTAATTATATACAAAGTTCAGCAATATTGATTTGTTTGACTGTAGCAAATTTATATTTAAAAAAAAGAGTCATAAAAGAATTATTTTCCTCTCATGTTTAAAATCAGCGATAGTATTTATTCTCATAGAATTCACACACACATGCACCCACTCTATCACCCTTTCTCCCAGCCTTACACTCACTCACACACACCCACCCACCCTCTCTCTCTTTTTAATATAATGTATTTTAATTTTTATAGTTGTATTTCCTCCTTTGTATTTTCTTTAATGTGTTTTTTGTGGATCTCTGTTATTGGCTTTTATAATGTTTAATTTACTCTGTATACCTTATTCTATGTATTGCTGTTGAGTAATCCCTAATAAATAAACCTGATGTTTTGTGAGATAACACATTATTAAAAAATATTTATTTTTAAATAATAAATTTATTGTTATCCTCGATCGTAATAGGATTCTACACCAAAGTTAAGCGATCGGCCACCAGATTGGCCAGATAGATTTGTTAACAGTGGACTTCCATGATGACGGAAACCTGATGTTTTGTGAGATAACATTTATTAAAAATATTTATTTTTAAATAATAAATTTATTGTTATCCTCGATCGTAATAGGATTCCACACCAAAGTTAAGCGATCGGCCACCAGATTGGCCAGATAGATTGTTAACAGTGGTCTTCCATGATGACGGAAACCTGATGTTTTGTGAGATAACATTTATTAAAAATATTTATTTTTAAATAATAAATTTATTGTTATCCTCGATCGTAATAGGATTCTACACCAAAGTTAAGCGATCGGCCACCAGATTGGCCAGATAGATTGTTAACAGTGGTCTTCCATGATGACGGAAACCTGATGTTTTGTGAGATAACATTTATTTTATTAAAAATATTTATTTTTAAATAATAAATTTATTGTTATCCTCGATCGTAATAGGATTCTACACCAAAGTTAAGCGATCGGCCACCAGATTGGCCAGATAGATTGTTAACAGTGGACTTCCATGATGACGGAAACCTGATGTTTTGTGAGATAACATTTATTAAAAATATTTATTTTTAAATAATAAATTTATTGTTATCCTCGATCGTAATAGGATTCCACACCAAAGTTAAGCGATCGGCCACCAGATTGGCCAGATAGATTGTTAACAGTGGACTTCCATGATGACGGAAACCTGATGTTTTAACTAATACTACTTTATTTGTATTGTGCATAGGGCACTGCAATTTAGTATACCAAGAGTAGAATATCTTGATAATTTAATACATGAAGGAGATGATCAGTCTTACGCTCACGATAGCCAATTCATATTATGAAATATTTATTTGTGAACAAATGTTTAGAATAAATTTTTTAGACCTCTTAAAATATACATACAAAGGTTATAGAAAACTTGATTTCGCGCAAGACTTTGAACTACACATCGGCACTGTACGCCCCAAAATAACTACTGGTTCCGCATATCTAGCCATGTTTTTAAGAGATAGCCGAAGCTTCATATTCAGCTCAGCTCTACATGGAAGACACCAGACAGCCAAGAGTAATTTTTTTTCCATCGAGTTAGAGTCAACAATACGGATGAAATTGCAGAATATTAACATAGTTTGATTAGATTTTATTCATTTATTTACATGCTGTGCAATTTTATTAAACAAAAGAAATTATTGAAAAATCATAACTTGAAATTGTCAGTCTTTTCAGAAAGGACCAATTTCATAAACTTTCAATGAAATTCAGTAGTATTTAATCCAGTCAATTTAAAAACGCAAGTATAGCATAAACATTACTAGACTTAATTACATAATTTTTAAAATAAAATTTAATTCGAATTTTATTTTTTTTTATATATACCAAAAAAAAAACTGTTACGAGTTTTACGTATGCAGTTTGTGGGTTGCAAACTTTCTAAGTAAGGAAACCCAGTTTGATACACATAAACCAGTTTGGATGAAAAACATTACGAAAACATATTACCTACCTGTTGTTCTGTTAATTAAAATTTTTTTTTAGCGTTCCAGTTGAAGAACTCGCACATCCCTGTTTGCGGATTGATACTAAAAAAAAAAAAACGTAACCGGACACGGCAAGGCAGGTGTGAAAAGCCCCTAAGGAAGAAATTTTCATGCATTGGTATCACTGCCAAATATCAAAATAATGCCAAATTCGCTTAATAAAGTAAAATTGTATATACTTATTATCATGTCAAATACCAGTTTATCCCATCATAAGAGTAAAATGCTTTCTTATAACATCTCCATAGAGGTATTTCGGCAGAGCTAAAGGACGGATTATGATGAATTAAAACGGCGATAGTAAATTTAAATGCGACTTTGCTTAACTAATTTTTTTTACAGTTTTTATATTCAAAATAAATAGAGCGATAATATTTTGGAATCCTCACGAACAAATGTAAACTTCCGCCGAAATCATATATATAAAGACAAAGAAAAATAATACACTTTCTGAAGAACAATTACATTTCTTACTACGATAGAAGGGCCTTATGTTAGTCTGTAAATGTATAAATAAAAATTATTTCATTTGATGTTTAATATTAAATAACAGACATATTTAGATTAATTTTTTAAAAATAATTATTAGGTTGCCTAAACGCATATATTATGTAATTACAATTTATGTAGGTTCTTAACTTTACAACATTTTCTCCCGAATAATATTTTGTAGTTATTAATAAGAAGAAAATTTTTTTTTGGAGTGACCATATCAACAGTCACGCTGTCCCGTTTTTCTCCAAATCTTGATGTAATTCACCGCTATTTTACAGGATTTTTACACCTAAATTTCGTACATGATCCGTTAAATGGGCGTTTCCATACAAATTTTGTAAAAATCAATTATTTCCCGATTAATTTTACTAATCTATTAATCGAATTTCCATTTATAAGGGATAAAGTTATTTTCCCAATACACGAAACACAGACGTAATTGTCTGTGAACTCGTATGAGTGCCGTACGACTCACTAAGAACTTTTCCCAATGACTGTTAATTGGAAAAGACCAAAACTGCAACAATCCAGAAAGACGGTATGAGCTATGTAATTCTTCTATCTAATAATCATGCATTTTGTTTTAATTCACAATTAATTTTGTAAAAACAATAATTAGATTTAAGGTAAACATACCGTCGTTTGTCGTGCCATTTGTATGTCCTATGAACACATACTAAAAATAGCAGTTGATTTTGTAACGTTTAACAATTTAAGTTTTTACTCAACATAAGTTTTCAGTAATTATCAATTTAGATACATTAGTTATATTTCAGTAACATTTATTTATGGTTAAATGATTTTTGACGTGAATGAATAAGATCATCACGATGTACGCGTTCCTTTAAGTGACATTTTTGACGAAACTAAATCACATAAATAATTAGCGCCTATTATTATTACTCTCACAAAGAAAGTCAATGTTTTAAAGCAAATGTTTATTTGATGCAGGGATTATTTTAACAATTTTTATGTAGTAATTTATGATTTCGTTACAATTTGCTGTAAAAATAATTTCAAATCCATAAATAAGCACTGAGTGCCTGTTATTTTTAATAAGAAAATAAAATAAAAAACAACAATTATTTAGGAATATTATACAATCAAAAAAACACATGGGCCATAATTGATATGCATTGACATAACATTCTAACATGGATAAGCCATAACAATTCAAGACCACTGAACACTAAAACAATTTCTTTCGTCTATCATTATTATTTGATCTCAACGACTTTTAATCGTTACTATAAATAACATTTATAACATTGTTATTTACATAAGCACATAGGCATATATTTAAGCATTTTGCAATACAAACGGTTAAAATTTTTGTGTGTTAATCAAATAATCGTCAAATAAATACTACTGTAGTAAAAAAAGATGTTATATGGACGTCTAAAATACTTATACAGTTAGAAAAAATTACTCCATTAAATCCGCACCCAATGGTGCACAGTGCATAGCAATGGTAAGAATGACCAAAATTCAGATGATCAGTTCTGATGACGTCAAAGTTAAAATAACATAATATTTAATTATTATTATTAGCCCATGTCTCTTCAACACAAAAGGTTGTTATTAAAAATAAAAGTCAAACAAACTGCAATGTTTTTTTTTTTTTTTTTTTTTTTTTTTTTTTTGTTGATCTATTTTTGTTTCAGTTATACGTGGCCAGATATATCTTACAGAGGAGCTTGTGATGAAGATTACATAATACTAATCCAAATTATCACTCAAGTATCTTCTAACGAAGAAAATAAAAATAAATATTATCCTATATCAATACCATTTAAAATATAATTATATTAACCCAGCCAATAAAATAGGTAATTAAAAATGCAAAGATAATTCATATTCCCTAAACCTGGACTTCTCATATATCATGAATATACAAAATTGTTATAAAATGTTTTTCACGGTGATATTTTATGTTTTAACCTTCCCCGATCCGAATCTAGCAAGAATATAGCCTTCATGTCTTCGTTATCTTCTTCTTAATTAAGAACTAAGAATATGTAATTTAATTTTTCTGCCTCTTGGGATGTTGACTCCCCAGAATGTTTCTTCAACTTTTTGCAGGTCGTTTAGGAAGTCGGCGGCCAGGTAAAAAATCAAGAGAATAAAATCGCCAAGTCAATTCACTATCTGCCTTCATGTAGTAATAGAAAATAAATTCCCTTACAACACCCATTCGATGCGGATAGGGAAAAAGAGATGAAAGACACTTCAAAATAATATTTTGAAACTCATCCTGTTAAATACGGTTAAGTTCTACGTTCACTGGTGCATTTTCCAGTGTTGGAGTAGATAACGTTCTTTCGTCTCATTGAATCGTAAAAATGTGTGATCTCTGCAAATACAAAGGCTAAATCGCCATCGGTCTTGTGTAATTAAACCAAAAGTAATTCTCAAAGGGGCGGCCATTTGTGCGAATAAAGCACTGGGCTGGATTCAAAACCCGTTTTGCGCAGTGTATTATACTTCACCCTGAAGATGGCGCCTGCAACGGTGGCCGAAACGTCGGAGAGGAGAAAAAACACAACACGGATAATCCAAAAAAACAACACAAATAGAAATAACAACGACCGTGAAAATCTACGCACATATTTAAAAATTAAGAAATATAATTAAAATTTTAATGTCATTTTTTACGCGGGACTAGCTCGCTCTATACAAGGGGGTCACATCCCATAGAATAAATTAAGTCTGCACGAAATTTGAGTTTGATTAACATCTCCACCGCTCCTTCTGCATACAAGATTCTTTACTCCTGCTCTGTCTGGGAGCGCTTCGCGGTCCGTCGGCGTCGTCAGGGCCTCCAGGCCTGGATGTGCTGCGCTGTGGGCATCCGGGTCGCTGCGGGGGTGGAAGGGCGCCAGCACTAGAAGATACCGAGCGGTAGGGCCGCGGCCGGCGCGTGTGTGGCGTTCCCTGTGATTACTCCAGCCGGCCCGTGGTAGCGGGCTGGGGCAAAGCGGGTGGGTCGCAAGCGCCGCGCCTGCCGGGTAGCGGGTGCACTAACAAAAAAGGAAACTTTTGAGGATACGCAAAACGCATGTGAATTTATTAAGGTAGGTACCGTTTCGTTAAAATAGGATATTCAATAATTCAAGAATCTTAGAATCAAGATTCCTAAAAAAAATATTTTTTTAGGATACAGCACAATTTACATAAGCTGCCAAGGAACCAGTAAAATAATAATATAAATTTGTATTTATCAACAATAATTTATTACACTCAATAAAATTGTGATGATTATAATACGTAAGGAGCAATTATTTATTGTAATCAATTATACAGTATTTTAAATACGCTACCTGTTTTATTTATCTTTATGTTTAAAGGGACAGAAACTAACCGAAATGTTGATAATGTGCTCTGTGTACGTACACACATTCTATGCTGTAAAACCCTACAACTGTGTTTGGTAGATGATTTGCCCGATTTAAATAAAAATATATTTAAAACAACGAGATTATTTAGTTTCATATTATTATGAAATCAAAATTTGTTTTCTTAAATAATAAATTTATTGTTATCCTCGATCGCAATAGTTCTAAACCTTAAAGTTAAGCGATCGACCACTAGATTGGCCAGATAGATTGTTAACAGTGGACTTCCAGGATGATGGAAACCTGATGTTTTTTTTATTTATTTTTTATTTTTTTATTTTACCACCTCAACAGGCCAGGAGGCCCAATTACAGAGGGGAGCAACGTCACAAACACCCAGGCTTGAGAAAAATCACTTTAAATATTTTGTGTTTTAATATTTTGAGAGATAACATTTATCAATGCCAATTAACAATATTTATTTATTCATTTGGTTTAACTAAAACTACTTCATTTGTATTGTGCATAGGGCACTGCATTAGTATAACCAAGAGTAGAATATCTTGATAATTTAATACATGAAGGCAAGATGATCAGTCTTACGCTCGACAGCCATTTCATATGAAATATTTCTTTGTGAAAAATATTTTCATTTCATTCATTATACCATATATCCGCTCCCTATTGTGGAGCATATGGAATCCACAAACTGCCTCCAGGCCAAGCGATCGGCCGCCAGCTCTCGCGCATCCTCCCAAGTCAAGTCCACGTCCCAAGCCAAACGGACTGGTGTTGAGAAACCCATGCCTGAGTGGGTAGGTCGAGCCGACGTCAGGGGTTGCAAGGCAACCGCCCGCAGACCCCAGGCCTCGGAAGCGTAGGGCTAATCACCTTGCCTTCTTAAATTATCCGATAACTAAGCCACCAAAAAAATTTGTTAAGGTTTTACTACGCAATTTTTTTAAAAATATTTAGAATAAATTATGTTTTTAGACGCTTAAAATTAAAGGAATAAAAAATAATTTCGCGCAGACTTCGAACCTCACATAGGCACTGTGCGACCAAAATAAAAGTGACACCAGCCAATGTGTTTTTTTTTTCAATCGATTAGAGTCAACAATTGAAATTGCAAATATTAACAAAGTTTTATTCTTTTTATTCATTTATGTACAGCTGTGCAATTTCAAAAACAAAAAGAATTATGAGACGTCATAACTTTTAAGAAGTGTTTCTTAATCTTTCAATGGAATCAGTAGATATTTCTTGCTAAAAACGCAAGTATGTAGCGATTTACAGATTTAAAAAAATTTATATCCAAACATTATTTGTGTAGCAAACATTAAGGAATCTTTTGATACACCATTGATAAAAACTGAACATTTATCGTAAGGGACATGTTTGTTCCTATTGCTAAAGAACTCGCAAATCCCTTCTTGCGGATTGTACTAAAAAAATCGTAGCTGGCAGGCAAGGCAGGTGGTGACAAAAGCCCCTAAGAAATTTTTTTTTCCATTGGTATTGCTGCCAAATAACGGAAAATAATTCAAAATTCGCTTAATAAAGTAAAATTTAGTATCGACTTTAACGTATTTATGTGAAATACCATTTCAAATCATACGAATGAAAGTTTGTAGCATCGCCATATGTATTCGGCAGAGCTTAAGAACGCATTATTTATATTGAAAAGGCGAGAGTAACTGCCGGCTACAGGATTTTACGAGGCTTCTTGAAATGTCCACGTGCCCTACACGGGAGCAAACGCAGCACAAGAAGAAATACGATTTTTTTTCAGCAAAATTATTTTTAATGCGCTTTACTTAACTTATTTTTTTTTACAGTAACTCTCACTAATGATAGTAACATGCAGGTTTATATATATTTGCGAGTTGTATTTAACAAGTGGTTTTTATATTCAAAATAAATATAGCGTTAATATTTTGGAATCCTTGGAGCAAATGTAAACTTCCAAGAATCATTATAAAAAGACCAAGAAAATTAACACACTATCTGAAGAACAAATTATTTCTTACTACGATGAAGGGCCTTAAAGTTTAGTCTGTAAGTGTTTAAAATAAATAAATATTATTAATATATTTTATTATTTTAAACAGACATTTATAGATTTAATTTTTTTACAATAATTATTACGTTGCCAAAACGCACAATATATGTAAAATACATTTTATAGTGGGTTTCTTTACATCAACAATTGCTGTTTATATATTTTTTGTAGTTTATTTTCCTGGTGGCAGCACTCCTTTGGAGTGGCCAGATCCCAAACCCCGGCTGCCCCCAGAATTAGGCCCCATTAACTGGGAACCCGCGTCCATTTTCGCCCGTTAGACTGCTTCGACGACTCATCACTAAGTGAACTTTTCCCAATGAGTGTACATTGGAAGTGACAAAACTGCAATAAAGCCAAGAGACGGTGAGCTTTATATTTTTATTTATTTAAAAAAAATATATTTGCCAATTAATTTGTAAAAAACAATAAGAAGATACATACCGTCGTTTAATTTACTGTTAATTAATTTGTATGTTATAATAATGTAAAATAAATACATAATAAAAAGATGTTTATGTACGTCAAATACTTTATACAGTTAGAAAAATTACTCCCTTATCCGCACTCCATGGTGCACAGTGCACAAGCAATGGTATACCAAAATTCAGGTGATCAGTCTGATGACGTCAAAATTGTAATATAATTAATTTATTAATTATTTTTATTCTAGCTTTGTAATAACAATACATAATGTCCTTATAAAAAAATATGTTTCTAACGCAACTATACCAATTTGTATCAGAATACTGGCCCATTTTACAGAGGAGCATAGTGATTGAAGATAATGACTTACTAATCCAAATTATCACTTAATAAGTAATCTTCTAATGTTAAAGAAATAAAAATGATTGAAATCAATATATATCCTATAATCACATACCACATAAAATATAAAATGATTTAGACCCCAGCCAATAAAATAGGTCCAATTAAATGCATAATATCCATATTCCAACCTGAACTTCTCATATATGTCGAGATATACCTACAATTGGTAATAAAATGTAGTTTTTCACATATTTAAAGTTTTACCTTTCCCGAGGAAGGATCCGAATCTAGCCTGAATTAGCCTTCATGTTTGTTACTTTTCTAATTAAGAACAAAATATTTTTTGAACTGCCTCTTGAGTGTTGCTCCCCAATGAACTTTTAAATTTTTTCAGGTCGCCTAGGAATCGGCGGCCCGTAAAAAAACAGAAAAAAATCGCCAAATCAATTCACCCGCCTTTTGATTAAAGAAAATAAAATTTTCCTTTACACCATTTGATCCGGATGGAAAAAAGAAAAACACTTTAAAATAATATTTTGAAACTCAAACCCGTTAAAACGGTTTGTTCAAATTCTGGTGCATTTCCATGGGAGTAGATAACTTCTTTTTCTCATTGAAAAAAATTTTCGTAAAAAAAATGA
>JAGVSP010004684.1:0-7500 GCA_022494985.1 Micrasema minimum
TATTCTCTTTCTTTGCTTTACATACTCGTATATGTTATATATTTATTTTTAGTTACATGAAGGTTTTAATTTATTTACATACCTATATATTTTAAATGAAAATGACAATGATAGTGTATGTATAAATAAATAGACAAACAATAAATAGATAAGTAAATAAATACCCTCTTCCAATGTGGAGCATATTATGAATTCCACAAGCTTCCTTCAAGCCAAGCGATCGGTCGCCAGTTCCGCGCATCCATTGTCCCAAATCAGTTCAACATCCCGCAGCTCGGGCATAAACTGCCGACAGATTGTCATTTGTATATTTATTTTACAAATAACGCAACGAATAATATTTTTATAATAACTGTTTTCAGTATTTTTATACTAGCAACACGATTAGCTGCTGTAATTACCTACTATACGGGTAAAACTTTTATTTTTTTACATGTTAGAATGTGGCAATTTAACCTCTTCACATGAATCGTTAGGGGCTTAACCGTTGGCAAAGTTAGACTTCAAACTCGCATCTTCAAACTTATAATGACGCAATGTTTCACCAACTTGGTAATTGATACAAAGATGTATGGAGTCCATATATATCAGACATAATTTTCCCCCTAATTTTCGGGATAACTGCTCGAAGCTGTTTTGAATGAAGATTTACTGAAGTGTGTGGGGAACCCAATACAGATTCTAGCAAATCTAATGTCGAAATGAGGTAATATACTCCAATAAAAATGTGTTACATTGGATATTATGTTTATCTTATTTTTACTCATTAAATTTATTAAACCGGGTTGTGGTCTAGTGGTAGATTCGGGGATTCTGGATTAGAATCTCTAGGTTCGAATCCCACTCCAGCACAACTTGTTTCCTGCTTTCTGACACAGTTATTTCCGACTATTTGAAAGCAGCCACGAAATATTTGAGTATATCATAAGAACTCAAATGTTTCTTTTTTTAAAATAAAAAAAAAAAAAACGTAAAACTATCTACGATAAAATATACTGCTTGAAAGTGGGTATGTGAGAAGTCGGAATAATCGACGTGCGTGCATGAGAAGATGTATGAATGTGGGGGATGCAAGAGAAGTATACCAGGACAGAGTAGTGTGGCGTTCTATTCTCTCTGCCTACCTCTTAATTACTTTTTTTTTGTTGTTGTAAGGATATTGATATTAAATTATTATTAAACCCTCCAAGTATTGGTATCTATTCCATTTGGAGCATGACTGATCATTTTTTTATCTTTTAAATGCGGATATAAGCTGTGCGCTACTGGATTTACGCTTAGATTGGGTGGTTTTCTGAGATTACATAAGGTTATCATATTTATTACTTATATTGATACGTCAATATAGATTTTTTTTAAAGACCTAAGACCTAAATATGGATATCCAGGCATTTACGGGGTTTTTGACTTGTCAATGACGTGGCGCATGGGCTTGAAGTTTAAAGAAGAACAATTATTCATTTATGTAGAATGAACACAATTAATTGAAGCCTTTTACGTACCTATTAAATGAAATTGCCTTTCATGGGTATTTGAAATATTATTCTATCGTATTTTCCAGTCATGATGAGAATTAATATTTTATCTTTCATAACAAGAATGGAGATCTTTCATAATTGAATGGTATTTTAGCCAGTGTAAAAGGATTCAATCGATAAACCGAAATTCATTTACATCAGCGTAAAATATTTTGATTTGAAAAAGATTCCCCTCAACATAAAAGTTAAGCCCCTAAAGGATTTATTAATTAAATTGGCTTGACAATATTCCGATCAAAGGGGGATGAAAATTGTCATCGTTTTGGGATTGATTTATTCGACAGGTGAGAGCGAAATAATATTTTCTAGTGTATTTTTCATTTTTCTTGTAATCATTATTACAAGAAAAATTAAAAAATACATTTTCGCGAAATTTTTGAAGATTATTAAAATGTTTATATCTTGCACGGTAACCTACCCGGAGGTCTAGAAAATTTTAAGTTTCCATTTGTGAAAAAGTACAGCATAATGTTAATATGTATATTATGTAAGACGATGTTTGAAAATGAAAACTATACAACTAAAAAAACCTCAAAGGTTTCTGTTTGCGGAATTGAGTACAACACAATCAAGAGTCAATATTATTTTTCATTGAATTTATTGGATCAAACACTGATGCGATCATTAAAAAAGCAAAAAAACAAATAATACTTTAAAAAATATTAAATATCTTATTTTCGGCAGTTAGGCGATTATATTTAATTTTAATTAAAACATCGATTATAAAATAAAACAACTTTTATTTTTCAACACTCCAACCGGTTTCGGAGACACTACTCCTTCATCAGGGCTTTGTATAATAATAATTTTAAATTAAGTAATAAGTCTCTAACTAAATATGTTGAAGTGGAAAATAAATAAGTGAAATTTAAAATAAATAAAATGTAAATTGCTTAAAACTTTAAATAATAAATAAGTAAATTTTAAGAATAATGCTTACATTATACTAGTACCGTTCCAATTATTTAAAAATAATGTCATATACCTTCCTGTCGTAAAGTTAGTGTCAAAAGCGACAATGCATAAATATAAATAGATTCCGTTCAAAAAGCTGTTCTATATTTGGCGAAATAATAAGCAAAGAGAATTTCTAAGATATTTCTCTAGAGGGTGAAAGCTTTGTACTCATTCCTACCTCTAACACTTGTATTTATGACGTCAATTATACCAGGTACAAGTTACGTTTCCCATTATGTCAGATCCTATAATTTTCTAGACAAAATGAAAGCACTTAATTAGATTCTCGCATTAATAGCTTGTAACCCTGTCACAGGTTCTGTAAAGTACGAAAATTTACCTGAGTTTCAGTTTTTAGCTATCAGCATTAAGCTAAACAGTGTTATTTATAATTAGTATTATTCATTCATGTAAAATAATACCAAATGACAACATAATTCAATTGAAAATACTCGTTTACACTTTCTTTTTTATTATATCTATTTTTTTAAATATTTTTTTTATAATAAATAAAAAAATAAATATTTACAAATCCAACACAATAATCACAGAATTATATAAAAATATTAAAAGTCTGCATGACCAATAGCGGTTTTTGAATAATAACAATTAAAATTATATAATACACACACACACACACACACAGAGTGCCTTAATAATGATAAGAAAGAATGGAAAGAGTAGAAGGTTATTTTGCAGATTGAATTAGGGAATTATTAGTATAATAATGGAGTTCTGGTACCAACCCTTATATATAGAAGCGAAGTATGGAGTTGGAAAAATAAGGATGAAAGTAGATTGCATGCAGTTGAAATACGATCTCTCGGGCGAATGTGTGGTAAAACTATGGATGATAGGTGCACTAATGTTGAAATTAGAACAGAATGCAAGGCTGAGATAAGCATTATCGACAAAATTAGGAAAGGTCTTTTACGTTGGTTCGGTCATGTAGAGCGTATGGATGATGAAAGAACGGCAAAAAAAAAAATTAATCTGACAGTGCCTGGATGTGAAAGGAAGGCCGAGAAAGACATGGCATGATTAAGTAAAACAAGTGCTTGAAAGTGGGCATGTAAGAAGTCGGATTAATCGACGTGCATGAGAAAATGTATGAATGTGGAGGAAGCAAGAGAAGTATGCCAGGACAGAGTGGTGTGGCGTTCTATCCTCTCTGCCTACCCCTTTGGGGAAATGGCGTGATGGTTAGTTAGTTAGTTAGTTAGGAGTCTATTAGTCTATCAGTAGACACTTGCCGTTTTGGAAACAACTTAACAGTGATGAGAGATGTTATCAAACAGTGAATTTATATTTTTATTCAAGGTGCCATTGATTATGAAATAAAAATTCAGTACTCTTTTTTTTTGGATTCATTAATAATTTACTAACTCTGAACAACTTGTTTATTTCATTTCAAATTTTCGTTTACAAACTTACAAAACGATAAGTAATAAAATATTTCGTTTCATAAATGATTGCGACACAAAGCTTAAGCAACTTCTTGATTCCTTATTAAATACGAATTCTGACAGAACAAAAGGACATATTTCACGAGAAGAACCTTAATTGGGAAAATTTTACGAACGTAAATTAATAAAGGCAATAAAAGCGAAGCACATCGAACGATCATTAAACTGTCTTTATTACCTCTTAAAGTTTGCAGAACTTACATAGAACTATTTTTATCAACAAACAGTGAGTTAGTTTGTACTATGCTCTTAAATACTTCTGTCAGGAAAACTATAAAATTAATATTAATTCACACCAATTACTCATTTTCATATATTCATTGTTATATATTGTTTTAAAAGCCATTTTATTCTCTACTTTTTTGGCTTCTAACGTTTTGGAAAATACTTGATTCGAACTAAAGCTGCCTTTTTTACGCCTGACTGCGGGATCTTGCCGCGCCGTCCTGGCAGTCCGTCGATATCAATCTTTCGTATGTGTTAGGAAGAGCTCACAATGAAAGCCCCACCCTTTCCCTAGACTGCTTTAAAGACTATTGAGTCATTTTTCAGTCCAGCCAAATCTACCGATTTTTTCAACAAGCTAAACCGCGATTTTAAGATTGTTAGTGTGATAAAAATACGGATGAGTTTACGATTATGTACGCGAACAAATGCTTTCATTGTACCCCTACCACCGTCTCGGCTTATGTATTATAATTGTCATTGTTTCCATCACCCAAACCAACCAGAGTCAGCCCAAATTAACAGTGTTAGGGATGTTAGGTTCTACCCCGATCATTATTTATTATTAATTACAACCACCCGTGTGGAGACCGGTATCCCGCCTCGCCAGGCCCCCCATCCCAGACATCCACCCGTGCATCCGCGGTCAGGGTCTCAATGGAGGGGGGATTAGGGAAAAGAGGGGAGGGGACAGAACGCATGTGTGCATGTTAGAAAGAGCTAAGGGATGCGGAATGAATATGAAAAGAAGCAAGATTGCTGCAGAAGAAAGCTCTAAGTGATGTCCCCTATGCTTCGCCAAGGATATAATGTTACGAAAGATGATGAATTGGAATAAGACAAAATCAGGAACCCCTAAAAATTATATAAGAAGTTATATTTCTCATCTACTGTATTCAAAATTAATTTCCTATCGTGACAAATAATGATTAAAACGCTGAAATTTCCTTTTTTTTGTTTTGTTTGTGTCCCAGTTTCATGAAAATCGAGTAATGTATTGAATTTTCGCATGCGTTTCGCTAATTGAAAAATGTTTTATCCTATTAAACCATAAATACTGAAATTTGGATGAAAATGAAACTTTTAAGGGTGCGGTTACTTTATTTGATTAATTTCCCAGTTACAGATGGTTTGTATCGATATTAAAAAATCCACCATTGAGTGAAATAAAAGTAATAAATAAAACACCTTTTAAGTTAGACCACTTATATTGTTTATTCCAGTAACCTGGTTTCCCTATTGCTAGCGATAACGAAAGCAGGTTACTGGAATAAACAATATAAGTGGTCTAACTAAAAAAGTGTTTTATGTAATATATTTAAATGTAATTCTACTAAAATATGTCGGAAAGTAATCTAAAAAAAAATTGAAATAAACCATAAGCGTCTTGTTTCTTAAATTTTTAAATGGATATTTCTAATGGTACCGAAAAAATATTTTTTAAACTACGAATACAAAATTATTAAAGACTGCTTGCGAATTGAATATTATATAAAATTTTGTGTGTCCCATATACTTGAAGACAAATACTACATTTTATCAATGGACTCGCATTTAATTCATCAATTTGGTTAGAATCTCACTCAAAATCGTAAAGGTATTTTGCTAATAGTTAAATTATAATAATTGGTAGATAAGCGTATGAAATACCTCGTAACTTAGCTAATTACACGTCATGAGCCCTGTAATCACCTAGATATCCATATTCTCTTCCAAACGTCTCGTCTCTGTTGAGATGTTAATTTGTGCTTAAAAAATCCTAAAACTTTAGTTTTTCGTTTTGCCTAACTAACCAACTAACCATTCCCGTAGGGGTAAGCAGAGATTATAGAACGCCATACTACTCTGTCCTGGCAGACTTCCTTTGCTTCCTCTACATTCATACATCTTGTGACGTTATAATTAGGCGTCACAGTGCGAACACGCACTAGATAAGCACGGTGTATAAATTCGGGCGCAGTACTTTTTTTCTATAACTTTAGGGACTGGCAACTGAGCCAGGGCCAACTCTTTTCTGCCTCGGACACCGAGCGGCGCGGGTGACTGCCGCGCCGTGTCATTTTACAAGTGCAGTTTTTATACATTGGAAAGGATTCATAAATTATGTAAGTACCTCACGAGTCCTATTTAAAACAGTAACCACAGAGATCTGCTATCCATCGTACTCATTGCGACATTTTTCCACAGGAATCCTTTCCTTTCTTTTTTCTTTTTATTTATTATTTCCATTTTCATCTTTTATTTTTACTTTATTAAATATACCACCACCTCCACCATTTTGAGTTCTTGTGATACAAAAGAACTTCTGCATATCATTTTATAATTTGAAGTCAATCCCATGAAAGATTGACGATGTTAGACCGCCACGAGGAATGTGAGGTTAAGATGATGTGGGAACATCGTGGAGTAAACTCGCGCTGAACGACGAGAAGATTCCCCCCCCAACTGAAACGCTGTGGTGCTGGCATCCAGCACAACATATCCGATGACTCGCTGATGGACCCCCCCGTTACAGCCGGATGAAAGGATGGCGTCAAAACCATGCGCCAGTTCAAGTCTACGGAAGCAGTCGGGAAAATTCAAGATTGTCATCGTGTTTTTACGAAAACGGTTGAAGTGATGTGTCGTCGCTCGCTTAGCCAGGGGTCAATCCACGTGATTATTTTCATGTGGGAAATCCTCGTTTAGAATAATTTGTTAACGCTTTCCATTCCTCAAGAGTATTAAAATTTGCCCAGTATTGTTTATAGCCAGAAAATTGTAGAATGCGCCAAGACGCACTATTTATCTATTTAGTAGAAAATCTCATATAGTAAAACATCTTCTATGTTGAAATGGAATTTTAGAGAAATTAAAATCAGTAAATATTCAAATTAACTTTATTCTTTGTTTCAACTAAATTAGGTGCTTAATTGTTTAAAAAAGAAATATTATTTAATACAGCCATCTTATCGATAGTATAAGGCGAGGTTTCTTTGTTTGATTGTAAGGTGGAAATCCGCCGGATATTTTGTTGGTTTGCGTCTGAAGTGCTAGAACAGCACGGCGAAATAGTGTACTCTCATGGATTATTATCTTTTTATTAACTCTGTGTTTATTTTATGAAATATATTTATTGTATTGTACATAAAGCAGTGTTTCACTCTGGTTCAACATCCCATCTTCAGGGTACGAATGGATGACGTAATTTGAGACTTTAGGGGATTGAGTCTTATATATATATTATTTTTGGAGCATTTTGTTTTCTTTAGTCTCCCGACTGAGATAGCTGGTGGATCGATGAATGGTTTGTGGGAAGAGGGGCTCAAGTCAAA
>JAGVSP010004684.1:12500-13559 GCA_022494985.1 Micrasema minimum
TTCAGGATTTATCGATAGCTGCAAATCTTTGAATTGCAAATACTTCAAACTATTTTCTAGATAAATACAAAAAAAACTCTTTTTTTTTTTTCCTTTTAAAAAATTTATTAAAATTTTGGGGGGAAAAAAGGATAAAACCTTGTTTTTGGCTTCTTTTATAGGATAAATAACAACACGAAAACAATAAATTGTAAAGAATTACGGAACCAGTTTATATTTTGGTTTTAAAAAACCTCATTTTGCCGTCACATTTTATGTTCTCCGCTAATTTAGTTCCATGTTGTAAGTTAAGTGCAAAACGCTTTTTTTCATAGCCTTGGTACTCTTTTTAATACTACAACTACTAAACTTTCCCTTATCCGCAACTAATGGTGCATAGGACACTGCATAGGACCACCGAGTGCAGGGTATCTTGATCATTTTTATTACATGAAGGTAATGATAAGTCTTACGCTTCACTGCCAGTCCAAGGTATCACAAGATTTATTTCATCTTAATAAGCTTATAAACTAAAGTATCAGCTGTGAATTTCATTACTTACTACAGCTGTGAATCTCATTACGAAAACAATTAAAACAGAGAGCGTCGTTAAAACGCATAGATACGTTAAATCATTTATGCTTCACAGACAGATTGATGATGTACCTTAGTTTTGGACCAATAAATATAAATATGTTTGTGTGGAGTATATCGTGAGATAATGTTAGAATGTAAATATACAGATAATTTCTTGAAAACCATCCACGATTTCTAATGAATAATTATCCAACAAGGCTTCGAAAAATTATTTTACTGTCAATGCATTGAGGCGAAGGTGTTAAATTTAAATAATAAGGGTTTAGCGTAAAATAGCACATTTAGATATTTCTCAGGATCCAAATCCCATAAAAACTTAGTGCTTGTATTTGTAGAAATGTATCACTATTATATTTTTAAAAATATATTTTTTCTGTGGTGTCTTTACCGCAATCTAAGACATTATATTTATTTGACTGTTTACATAGTATTTAATTCTGATTTATGCAATGAACTACGTGTAGATACGTCAATCTCGTATCA
>JAGVSP010004685.1:0-14849 GCA_022494985.1 Micrasema minimum
TCTTTTATCCTCACCTAATGGTGCATAGGGCACTGCGTTGATACTGAAAACAAAGTCGGATATAGAGGATTCTTGATAAATTTATATTCGCAAATGAAAGATTTATTAATAATTGAGATACGTCAATGAGCGATTCCTGAGGGTTTAATTTATTTATTAGGTACTGCAAATTTTTTATACAAATTTACTTAATTATTATTTACTAATCTGTTGGTTTTTTTTTCATATTTATAAAAGTACCTATATATAAATTTAAAAGATTTGTTTTTTTTATTAATAAAAAAAAACAAGTAAAACTTAAGTGAATCGTTAAAAAAATATATATAATACGCTAATTAAAATCAAATTAATACATTCTTAGATATAATATTTCATTAATTAGTTTTATCAGAAAAGGTAGAGTGAAAGTTTAGTATGAAAATGTATACATATATGCGATAAATTCTACATATAAGATAAAAATTACGTGATTAATTACAAAATATTTTCAACATTAGTAATAATTTACGTAATTTATTTATCAGCATCAAAAACTTAAACATAATATTTTTATTTTACCAAAAATAAATAAATGTGAGATTAGTACTTTTTTGACTAGGATAAAAACTTTGAAAAACAGTTAATTAAAATGTGTTAATGCATAGGGCACTGAATTGGTACGCCAAGTTACCATAACTTGTTTCATGAAGGCAAGATGATCAGTCTTCAATGCCAATCCAAGGTATCACACGTAATAAAATATTTTTTATGTGAAAAACACATTCAAATGAATATTTTATCTTGACCCCCGTCAGGAATCGAACCCGCAACCTCGTGCATGGTAGCCGTACATACGTTATTTTTTTTATTTCGTTTTATTGTTCAATAGTTAAAAGTTATCGATCGGGATTATTAAACGAGCGCTTCTAGTCGCGAGCCATTTCCCGAGATATATCTCATTCGCACATATCTTCATTCAATCTTTCTCGAGTGCCGTATTGCATTTAGCCGGTTTTCGGCAAGCCAAATATTGAGAAAAGCAGTCGACATAATAAACAATCCGACAAGCGCGTTGATTTAACGTTTGACGTACGGCCGCGATATCGCGTGCATCGGCTCCGCTCGGCTCAGATCGGGGCTCGGCGAACGTGGTATGGAACGAATGTCATTGTGATCGGTCAAATCGTTAGCGTTAGCACGTGGTTAGCACGTTTTTAACTACGTCGATAGTTATCTGTAATTGAGCTCCAGGTCAGCCAAACGTCGTGTCGGCCATTCAATATTACGTACGGTTTTCGCTTTATACGGGACAGTTTGCAAACTGCACAAGAAACTGTACAGTTTTATGTCCCGTATAAGGCGGGCTTAAGGTATATTATTGCCAAGTTGGTAAATTGAGTATTTCCCACTTGATTATTTCATTATTGATACAAGTAAAAAGGTAATTATTGTAGCTTCTGTTTGAGCAATAAAGGTCCCTGAGGACGGGTAATATAATTCTTAACATACAATAGCCAAATAGGAAAAACAAATATTGCGTGTGGGAATTTGGAGTAAGTGGTTGGAATTGTAGGTTCGTGTTAATTACTTTAAGGAAAACGAGGACAAAATAACATTCAAAAATATCATTAATATCTGAATTTATTATCAAAATTTGAAACCGGTTGTGGTCTAGTGTCTCGCGAAAGAAAGCTTCAATCTGTAATAAAATTAACGAATAAATTTATGTATTTTGTTAGAAGTTTAAAACGTACTAAGTATTATTTATTTGATTTTCTCTATCTCATACATTTATTTTAATCGCAAAATTAATTTTACAACTGTCAAAATATTTAACAAATCAAGAGAAGTGAGAAAAAAATCACAATTATATGTGCATCCATCAAATCACATTTTAAAAAAATCGTTCGCTCCAGGATTTGAACCTGGGTTCTTCTGATTGCCGGTCAGCATCTGTATCCACTGAGCTAAACGACCAATTAGGTTTCCGGGATTTTTATACTAATTCCTTCTCAGTCTACTGCGATCAACTCGGGATCAACCAACCAACTCGTTTATTCGTAGATAACTAGTTAATTAACCATCACGCCATTTCTCTGAAAGGGTAAGCAGTGAGGATACGCCACACACTCTGTCCTAGTACCCTTCCCTCGCTTCCTCCACATTCATACATCATCTCATGCACGCACACGTTGAATAAAGTAAAACCAACAACTCTCAAAATAACTCGTTAAAAAAACACAAACCCTATATTGTTGTATTATTATTGTTGCCTGAAGGATGCTATAAGGACATAGAATTATGAATCTTCAACTTTTTAAACCAAACCCTTAAAAAAAAAAGACCATTCTTAGAGCAATTCCACACTTCTATCTTCCTTAGACGTTTGTTCTAAAATACTGAATTGCAATTTAAAAAAATTGGAGGCGGTTTGTGGAATCCGTATAAAATTTTAGTCATAAAAATTTAGATTTTATTCGTAAATGAGTGATTTATTGATGCATTTAGATTCGTAAATGAGCTATTTATAGAAGCGTTTAGATTCATTTATCGAAAGAAGCAAAATTGGCAGTACACAACTGAGTTCTGGTACCAACCCTTATGTATGGTAGTGAAGCGTGGTGTTGGAAAAAGAAGGATGAAAGTAGACTGAATGCTGTTGAAATGCGATCTGTGTGTGGTAAGACTATGTATGATAGGTGTACAAATGTCTAATTTAGAGCAGAGTGCAAGGCTGAGATGAGCATTATCCACAAAATTAAGAAAGGGCTTTTACGATGGTTTGGGCATGTAAAGCGAATGAGTGATGAAAGAACGGCTAAAAGAAGTTTAAATGCAAGTGTGCCTGGATGTAGTAGCCGCGGAAGGCCGAGATAGACATGGCATGACCAAGTACGCCAAGTACTTGAAAGTGGTCATGTGAAAAGTCGGAATAATCGGCGTATGTGCATGAGAAGATGTATGAATGTAAGAGGAAGCAAAGGAAGTCTGTCAGGACAGAGTGGTATGGCGTTCTATCTTCTCTGCCTACCCCTACGGGGAAATGGCGTGATGGTTAGTTAGTTAGTTTAGTTAGATTCGTAAATGAGCGATTTACTGAAAACCAATTTCTACTACTATTCTCTCTTGTCCGCACCTAATGGTGCATAGGGCACTGCAGATTTGCTTACAAATTTTCATTATTATTTACTCTCGGAATGATTGATAATTGATTTTATAATCAAGTCCTAAAACCACTAAATGTTAAAGATATAATATGTTTCTACGGATTGCGTATTGTTTGCCTAAGATATTTTTTATCGAGCACGTAAGATAAATTCGTAGAACTCAATTTGTAATCGGCCCCCGAGTGAGATTATGAATGGTAATTTATTTAGGGGTATCGACGTTCTAAATCGGGTCAGATACATATCTACCTAATAGCATATTTAGTAGGCACATACGTCATAATGGTCGATACCATTATATTTTAACATATTTATAAATAATGCATTGGGACCAGGAGAGTGAGGGACTAAGTTTTTTTTTTCATAAATTTATTAAAAATAAAAAAAAATCCGAGAAGTTGTATTCATCAAAAAAATTATTAAATTATCGAATAAATAACATTGTAAAAACTGTGTAGAATTAATACAAAAAAAGTATACACACAAGACATGGTGTTACAAAACTCGATGTACAAGCGGGAAACCAGTGAATCTACGACATATTTCTGGTCGATTTTTAATTAATTTTTTATTTGACCCTTAGTTTTCGAGAAAAACGAGTGCGAATATTTTTTTTATAATTTTTTGCAAATTGTTATCAAATATAATTTATTTACTCAAATTAATAGTACCTACCATCTATTAAAGAAAAAAACTTTAAAGAAACGCATTTTAATCAGATTTTTGTGAATTTTACTTAAGAAAAAAAAATTCAAGCTCAGATTAAAAAGTCATATTACTACACATTCGACTCCAAATATGATGTAGATTCACCAGTTTTCGGGTTGTACTACGAGTTGTTTCCCCATGTATAAGAAACAAGCGAGGCGTTTTTTGTCCACGGCAAATTAATATTAGGCAAGGTCTGACTTAAGCCATTGTTATTATGAAATCGCGGATTTATTCCATTTATGCCTATCGACGAATAGACAATGTTTAAGAATAATCATGCAAAACAATGTTGTTTATTTTATTTGAGTCATTTCGATATTATTTTAGAAAATCTGCAACAATCTGGTTTTTAACTATCGTAAGAGTATCTAAAATATGGATTTTCCAGTTAGTAATTAATTGCATACATTTTATCTGTAATGTTTATAGTACAATGACATTGCAAATTACTACACGAGGGTTTTACAATAATATCAATAATTTAATGACTACATTATTAGTCAAATAGCAATGTAAATATGCATATTTGGCTGACCTGCCAGTAATATATTTATATGTAAACGTTTAAGTAGACATTGAATAGTAGATATTGAATGCTTTTAAAAAGTAATAATGTACAAAGGATTCATAATCAAGAATAATGTATAATGAACTACCGGAGACTGTCAAAGAAATAAACGGATTAAATGAATTCAGAAGGAACCTTAGTAAAATACTAATGTAATACAGCAAAGTTTCTGAGCCATCAATTTTGGATACCACAACAATAACGGATTGCAGTTATATCAAGAATAACGTATTGCAGTTACCTTATTCAACCAGGAATCATGAGGTTTTTTATTTGGAATGGTAACAAGAATAGAACCGCTTGCTGTAGCTCAAGCACAGATAACTATCGAGGTAGTTAAAAGCGTGCTATTCACGTGTTAACGCTAACGATTTGAGCGATCACAGTGACATTCGTTCGATACCGTGGTATCGATAGCCGAACATAGCCGATCTGAGCCGAGCGGGGCCGATGCACGCTATAACGCGGCCTTACGTCAAACGTCAAATCATCGCGCTTGTCTGATTTTTTATTATTTCGACTGCTTTTCTCAATATTTGGCTTGCCGAAAACCGGCTAAATTATAATAAAGATTGAATGAAGATTTGTGCGAATAAGATATATCTCGGGAAATGGCTCGCGACTAGTATGCGCTCGTTTAATAATCCCGATCGATAACTTTTAACGCGTGTTCCATTGTGATCGCGAAAACGTTAAACATCCATGGGTAAGAAATCGTTATCACGTCGCTTATTACCGAGTCGGTACTGATCTGTGATCGAGCAACTGGAATATTCGTAAGAGATTTTATTTCTTACACTATATGTATATACGAAATTAAGATATTTGAAATAAGTGTATACCTATTAAAACATGAAAAGCATCTTTGTGATCAGTTATAAATATTAAGATGAAAAAAAAAAATGTAAGAACATTTTTTTTTATGGCTAAATAAAAATGTACAAACAAACAAACAAATAACATATTTCCATTATTAGCTATATTAACAATTTCCTGTGTGCAAACATACCATAATAACTTATGATCGCGCTTAAAAAACACACATATTTAGCGTGTCATAGGCAGACTGTACAGTTTTCTGAGCAAGAAACTGTACAGTTTTACGTCCCGTTTAAAATGCACTCTCTATTTTAATGGACGGTAAATATTGTCAATTATGACTGATTTATATTACGTATTACTTACGGCGAAGAGTTAAAATGTTATGCACATAATAATATATATTTTCAAGAAGGACATTCTCTTTTAACGAGAGTTGATAAACTGGGTCAACAAAACAGTCAGTCACTAGGAATAAAACGTAACAAGGCCCATATTGATTTATTTGCCACCCTTTCCCGTATGCGAACCTGATGGTGCATAGGGCACTCGTCACTTAAACCTGAGTAACGGGCATAACTCACAAAAACATTATGTTATTTCCTTTTGGTCTTGTTCCTATCTTTATTTAAAAACAAGATACATTACAATGCGGTCTGATAAATTAACATTGCGGTAATCGATAATAAAATATATAATTTTGCTAATGTCATCGCCTCGTATTATCATCGCTAGATAATTAAAAAATATTATAAAGGTCTAATAGTTTGAATAGGGTTCTTCCCAATTTTTTTTTATTATTAAAAAAAATGATTGAATTATTTTTTTTAACCACCTCAACGGCTTGAGAAAATCACTTTTAATGTTTGTGTTCTCGCCGGGAATCGAACTCGGAACTTCCGTACCGTGAGTCCAGCGTCTTAGCCATTGCGCTACGGAGGCCGCCAAACAAAAAAAATCCAGAATTATAATCATAAATAAATTCTAGAATAATTCAAAGCTTTTTGAAAGCAGAAAATGAACTAGGAAATCTTAACGTAATTTCCCTGAAAGTAAGGATAGAACGCCACACCACTCTGCCCTGACTCGTGACAGACTCCTTTGCTTCCTCGACATGCATACATCTTCTAATGGATCATTTCGAGTTTTCACATGACCACTTTCAAGTATTTGAGTATAGATCAAGCCAGATTTATAAAATTATATTATGTGTAATATAAAATGAATGAAAATATAATTGCTTTGATCACTTATCAAGATAAGTCTAGTCTTATGACATCAAGGACATTTTCTCAGAAACGCTACCATAAAGGTAAATATATGTACCAACATATACACACACACACACACACCACACACGCATACTCACAGTGCAATTACACATCGTCAAGTAGGGTTATTCCGCCTAGTTTCAGTGACATTTTATGTTGGAGTCTTAGGACGTTCGTGCACTACAAGGAATTTTGCTGTCCGGCAGTCCGATTTTTTAAGATCCGATATGGCACGCCATAAATGTATACACTAGTTTGTTCCCTATACGTAATTTTACCGTCCGACATTTTACTGCCATTACATACATTTACATTTCATGCCACGTCGGACTGCCGGACAGTAAAATTCCTTGTAGTGCACAAACGCCCTTATTGTGTTTTTTTTTGACGTGATAACGTCTAATAAATCGATGAACGCCGGCTGCACACACGAAAAAGCATGACTCATTGTCACTTTCCGCCTGAGCCGAGTGTGCAAGCGAGAGCGCGGAACAAGCGATAGCGAGGCACGATCGGCCTAAGCGTTCGGTTTGTGACGCATCTATCTCTCTTCCACTCCATCGGCCAATGCGTCCGAGTAGAAGGGAGATGGAAAAAATAGTAATTTTCAATTAACTCCTGCTTTGTATTATACAAAATAATGATAATTCAGTAATAATAATTCAATTCAATTCATAAAAGTATGCTATTTTTCATCAATGTTTTCTTATGACGTTATCACGTAAAATTATCGTCCGTAAACCGACTTAACAGACAACCAAAAGTTTTTTGTTAAACGCCACTTTCAAAAATATTTCTCTATGTCTTTTCATTACCTTGGATTCCACTTTAAAAAAACAGTAGGCGAAATAACCTTGTGGCCCGTGGTTGGGTTCCTTACTGATCTTCATTTATTTAAATCTTCTTTTCACACATTTAAAATTCCGATTTATCAAAGAAAGGCGTGTTCAAAAAATACGATCTCACATTGTACACTTTTCAAGAAAAATTATAGTTTGTACGGTTGCTTTGTCAGCCTACAAACAGCAAATTTAGAAAAAAACGCAATAATTTATTTATTTTTTTTTTTATGAAAAAGAAATCTATGCTATCTTATGATATTTGCACATATTTCCATTTGCTAATACTATTTCCAATAAAGCCTAAGCGGCTTGTGCTTGAAAATAGGAATCGAGTCGTGTCGAAGAGGGGATTCGAACCGACGATCTCTGGACTCAGAGACCGCGACGCTACCACTGGGCCACCACCCGTTCACAATTGACAGTGCATTCATTCTACAAAGATTCTAAAAAGCTTATAATGCACATGAGTATTTTAAAAACTACAAATATTTTTTTTCTCGTTAAGTCAAACGATTTAATGTGTACATAAACAGAATATTAGTACAATTTGACATCTCAACAGAGACGAGAAACTTGGAAGGGAATATGGATATCTAGGCGTTTACAGGGCTTATGACCTGTCATTGCCTCTTCCAAGTTTCTCGTCTCTGTTGAGATGTCAAATTGTAATTATTAGCCCGTAATGGGTGAAATCCAGTTTTTGTTTACAAGTATTTGGACACACTCAAAATGTTGTTTATAGAATATTAGTAATTTAACTAGGCGAAATAGCCCCGCAATAGGCGGAATAACCCCATTGGACGGTACGTAAATAAAATGCAAGTGTTTACAGAAAACTTTGTGCAATATTTAACTATGTTATTATTTTTAAATTGTGGCGATATTTACACGGAAAATAGCGAACATTAAACGTACCTTTGGATTGAGAGTGAATTAATGTCAACGAGCGAAATTCTTCGCGGTTCGAATTTTGAATTGCAAAACCACAGACAAAATGTTTTGTGCGCAAAGATGGCGCAACGCGCGCGACTGACGGCTTTTAACCGCGCAATACGACTGATCGCCGCTGCGCGCTGGTGGCTGGTCACTGCGACCGGATTTGAAAATGTTAGCTCTACACTCTCCCGAAGTTCCACGCCGAAGTGCTTCGGAATGTTGATCCAAAGATGTTCAAAATCATATTATGTACATGGTGTAACAAAACTCGTAGAACAACCCGAAAACTGGTGAATCTGCATCATATTAATTTGGAGTCGAATGTGTAGAATATTTTTGAATCCGAGTTTCAATTTTTTTTTTCTCTTTCAAAGCTTTCATAAGTAGGGGAGGGCGGGTAGAAGTGAACCATGGGTAGAAGTGAACCATCTATCACCACGCTTTGACCGTATGGTCCATGTTTCCAAATTTCGTCAAAAGAGGGCCTATATGCAAGCGCTCTTCCAACATTTCAGTTGCCGGCCGGCTATCTTCGCTTGTGGTTATGTTGTAGGTATTACCATAGTTGCGACTCAAAAAGTAAATATTTGCGTTTTTATACTGAACCCTTTTCTCGATCCGTGAAGAGTATTTTGATTGTGATTTTATTTTTAAGGTAAGAAATATTTTATTATATTCACTTTTAAGTCAAATTTACTAAAAAAAATTACTTCTAAAACCTTAAAATATATTTTGTTTATTTTTTATACCACCCGGGTAGAAGTGAACCATTAAAGGATGGGTAGAAGTGAACCATGGCTCACTTCTACTCGTTTTGTTCTTATAATATTTAAACAGTTCTTATAATACTTAATCAATTTTTTATAATATTTAAACAATTTTTTATAATATTTAAACAGTTGCGACACTTTATTTCAGATGCCTCGTGTTTATAAACGCAAATCTGAAATTGGGACATTTACCCATAACCAAATGCAAAGCGCATTGGAAATGGTTTGTAATGGAAGTCCGGAAAAAGCTTGATTACAGGTTATTGCAGAAAGGGGCATTAAAATGTCGCCAAGGTAACGAGTGCGGAAAGAAAAACGCTTGTGACCTGTTGTACGATTATTAGTGCTGCCGGTCAATCTTTTCCACCGGCGATGGTCTTTCCGAGAGTCAACTTTAAATAGCACATGCTGATGGGAGCACCAACTGGGGCATTGGGTTTTCTAAGGAAGAAGGGGATATTTTTATACTTCCTGATGTGCCTGATATCTCAACAGTGCATTACAAAGATGTTCGTATGATTTACCACCTCCACAGTTTTATGGCACTACGAAAAGAAGACATTGCCATTATAAGTTCGCTATTCAGTTTTCGTGTCTTAATTTACATTGATTTAAAAAAAGTTTTAAACTGTTTTAAAATTTACATACATTTATTTAACCGACTACTTGATAAAAAATAAATAAAAACATCTGTATTTTCACTTGTTTATATTCCAAAAACTTTATCTGGTTCACACATTCAATGGTTCACCTCTACCCATCTGCTGGTTCACTTCTACCCGTGCATGGGTAGAAGTGAACCAATGTACCCCCATGTCGTTAGTGGGTCTGGAGCAGCCAAACTAGAAGGAATTGGAAACTCTCTATTTTTCCCAGTAATCTACACAAATGTACCTTTGCACACTTAAAATTTCAGTAATTTATATACCATAGATATCGAGAAAAAAAAAGAAAAGAAAAAAGTGGTTCACTTCTACCCGTCTTCCCCTACCGTAGATTGAGTAAAATTTTACGAATTCTTGCTTAAATTAAGTTTTTACTTTTGTTTTCCTAATACATAGTATGTATTTGTCTAAAGAGATTATATTTAATGATAATTTGTAATAATTTTTCGAAAAAAAATTGAACTTCTTACTCAATTTTATCGAAAACTAGGGGTCAAAAAAAAACTACAGATTCACAGGTTTCCCGCTTATTATAATACTTACAACAAATAAGCCGGCACTAAAACTAACCTTTTTTTTATGTATTAGCTTAGTCAAATAATTTCCTCATATTCTTTTCATTACAAAGATTATTTTCCCATTCATAATATTATTTATTATTTGTTTCGCTATCATGGGTCAGAATTTACTGTTTCCAAAACATGTTTTATTTATTTTTGATTACCTTAAAGTGGCATGGTATGATCAAGTAAAACAAGTGCTTGAAAGTGGGCATGTAAGAAGTCGGAATAATCGACGTGCGTGCATGAGGTGATGTATGAATGTGGAGGAAGCAAGAGAAGTGTGCCAGGACAGAGTGGTGTGGCGTTCTATCCTCTCTGCCTACCCCTTCGGGGAAATGGCGTGATGGTTAGTTAGTTAGTTAGTTTAAAGTGAGATATTTAGAAGCAGTCTTTATTTTTATCATTAAAATAAGATGAAGGAAATACACTTAATAATTATTGCTTTATTTATTTGTAAAAAATATCTGACAAATTAAAAGAGCATGCGGTGCCACGTGACCTCGGCCGCTTTTCCACACAGTCGTAGTTCTCGATTTTCTGCCTGGAATTTAGCACTAGAACAATGATTTTTTCACACTTTTTGGATATCGACCAGAAGCGAGTTTGTATTGTCATAGTTTATAATAATTTATTTATCTCCTTTAACAAATAAAGTACATTAAAATATTAAACGGTACCAACACGTTTTTCGTCCATAGTGTGAAATAATCATTGCTATATATGGAGGACTACGATTGCATGGAGAATCGGCTGTGGTGTGACATAAAATATTTCATATGTGATACCTTGGACTGGCACAGAAGCATAAGACTAACTTTCAGTTTTTGTGAGTCGTTGAAAAATTGCTTAATTTATGTGATAGAAAATTGTACAGTTTCTTGAGCCTGTTCCTTATAAAGCGAAAACTGTATAGAATATTGAATGGTCCGCGCGACGTTTGGCTGACCTGCCAGTAAATGTTTTTTTATGTAAACTTTTTAGTAGATATTTTGAATGTTTTGAAAAACGTAAAAAAATAATAAATATTTACATTATTAGCTATACTTATTAACAATTTCCTGTGTGCAAACATATGATAATAACTTAAGATCGCGCTTAAAAAATACACATATTTAGTGTGTCTTTTGACAGACTGTACAGTTTTGTGAACAAGAAACTGTACAGTTTTCTGTCCTGTATAATGTGCGCTTAAGTTGCCTGGACCAAATGACAAAGCATTGACTAAATATAAATCAATTTACTTTTACGTGTGCTGTTTCGAAATCCAAACAGGTTATTGACAGAAGTAAACAATATGAGGAAAAGATACCTAATATTTCGCAATTTCGTCATTCTTATTCGCATCGCAAGATCACCCTTACAATTCCTTGAAAACGTATTATTTCAAAATTAGGAGATTCATTTTTTGTTATTTTTAAACTAACTTGATCAATCAACACTTGCATTAACAATTTTAATCATACTTACGGTCAAAATATCCTTGAGCGGATAACTTTCTATTTCCAAAACGAGCAAGTAAACTCCTATTGTTTATAGAGAAAATGTTCTCCTGGACAAATTAGAAGTCTCGAAAAGATATCACTAGATATAACAAGTATGTTTTCATTAATAATTGTTAACAATTTCACAGAATCTAATTATGTAAGTACGAATTCTACTCTGATTTTTACTCTAAAACCACCTGTCAAATGCACAAATTTCAATGTCACATGCGAGTAGTGTTTACTGCTGAAAAAATAGTAAAAGTTGGGAAAATTAAATGAGGAACTTTTTATTTTTTTTGAGCAATACCAAAAATGCTGCCATTTAAAAATATTAGTCACGTTTGTATTGTCTATGGCATGACGCATGACGGTCCGAATCGAATTTTTGCCGCCAAATGATTTTTCCTTTTTTGATTCACATATTTCTCGCTCAAATGACACCCTTCTTTTGAAAAGTAATTGAAATTATCAGTCTTTTGAAAAGTAATTGAAGATTATTAAAAAGGGACAACTGATAACTAAATATAAAGTTTGTAGCTAAGCATGGTTTGTAAACTATAACGTTGTTAATATCGAATTTATTATTTCAATGGCTTGTATAGGTCGCGCCAAGTAAAAAGACGCTGGAGGTAAGTGGAGGGGGTTGGTCTGCGCAAGTGACCCGCCCACCCCGCGTCGCAAATAAGGCCGATAATCGTTTAATTGGCTAGTGCGCAACTTGACCGCCAGCGTCTTTTTACATGACGCGAACTATATGCATCACCATCATAGTAAATCAAAGCCATAAAATCCAAATTAAGTTAGAAACCCGCCAAACTTGTAATATAATTATTTATTGAATCGGCGTTAACATTGTGAAATAACATATTGAATTATATAACTCAGATAATTAAACATAACTTAGATAACTCAAAATCACAAATAATTATCCTTAACAAAAATGGCATATACCAAATACAATGTGGAGATTACAGCCAAAGATATAGGTCGCGTCATCTAAAAAGAACGCTGGAGGAAAGTGGAGGGGGTGGGTCTGCGCAAGTGACCCGCCTACCCCGCGTCGCAAATAGGGCCGATAATCGCCTGATTCGCAGCTTGACCGACAGCGTTCTTTTTACATGACGCGAACTATACATTGGCCAAACAGCTAGGAATCTAAACATTTGACTAAAAAAACACCGCCGAGCCTTAACCTCAAATACATTCTCAGAGTTTGCCAACCATATCATGGAAACAAATCATTCTTTTGACTCGCATAATCTCAAACTTTTACATTTGAATATTAATAAAGGAAAAATAATGAACAATATCGAAAATTATCTTAATAAATAACATAACCTTTCAAAATGCATCACCGTTACTTAGTATATTCCCACTTGTTACCCCCATACCACCCCCCTACCCCCATACCACCCCTGTCAGTACCTAAACTTCTCATTGTATATTTATGTTTAGTTTTAAAATATGCCTGTAGATGGACAGTACTGCGTGTCGGAAACATGTTAAAATATATAAACTCAGTGGACAAAAATCAAAGTGTTTTATTATATAACTTGTAATATAAATTTTGTTTTACATAAAAAATAAATTTTTGTAAGGTTGCCATTTTACACATCAAGTCACGGAAATGCTGAATATCCTGGGATTGGTTTGCACAAGCCAACAACTGGCTACACCATGCTTTTATTTCTCAGATAAAGCTAAATTGAGGGTACTATTTGCAAACCTGGCAAACTCCATCATTAGAGGTTTTGAAAAAATCGCAAAAAACTGATACGCTAATAAAATGCGCTTTTGTACAATATTTCTTTTTTTCATTTCAATCAGTTAGTATTTTAAAAGTAATCAGCCTTGTAATAATCATCATTATGTTGATAATTAAGGTAATATAATGAATTTAATTTTGGAGTTTGCCAGCTTTGCAGCACTCAAGTGAAGGTTGCCATGTTTGCAATAAACGCGGTGGGATTTTGCCGGCTATGCAACAAACAAATGTTATTTCTAATAGTAAAAATGTTACTGTAAAAACCAGAATTTTATTTTCATGGAACATAGTAAAAATAATTATTTAAATAAAACACGTCTTAGTTTTATGTTTAAGGAGAGTATTTTTTAATTAAATTAAACAAATAAATGTTGAACATAAAAAATATGAATAGTATGGATTTATAAACGCTTTTAGTTTTTATAAAAAAAAAAATATTGAAATATTACGTTACGGCACAGTATTTTCTTTAAACTAAACTAGACAACAAAACTTTAGCTAAAATGAATAAGAAATCGAAAAGGAAAAAATAGGTAGTAGACCTACTTAATTATGTGCGTACGTATCAAAAATCATTGTTTGTAATTATTTATGTAGAGGTACAAAATTAAAACATTTCAACTGAAAAAGACACTGAAAGAAATTTAACTGAAGTGTGCATTTTGTGCATACTCGTACATAACAAAACAATAGTACCTTGTACAAATAAATAATAATAATTACACTAATAAATCAGAAATTTCTTCAACAATCTGACAAAAGTCTTCTGTTTCAGTGTTTTGTTCAATAATTAGTGTACACGAAGCATCACTTGATGCTGAATCTGGAATAGCCCGTTGAAAAAAAATAAGTGACGGTATAGTCCTCCAATTTTCTCCAAAATGTTTACCAAGTAAATTATTGACATCTGTTACGCCTAGATGCTCCCAAGTGTTGGCAATCCTCTGAGGGCTGCCACAGGGGAGATTTTAGGGTTATGTTAATTGCCTCGGCTAACTTTGGTCGGCAGAACAAAGATCTCTCCTCAGGGAAGTTCGCTGGTTCGGGTGAAATCCAAGTGCTACGCTCTCACGGATGATAACCTATAAAGTATTACAAGAAGGGGTCTCGCCTGCCGTCTGCAATGAGAACGCTGGTTTTTGATTTACAAGGCCTCTCGGCCATTTATTTCATTAACGCTCGGTTAATATCAAACGTTCCCACCTCTACATCACTACGGGACGGGAGAAGGGAAGGGTTACCACTCTAACTAGGCTATCCGTTGATGGAGCCGGGCCGGCGCTGGAGCGTAGGGGACGACGGGGCCTGG
>JAGVSP010004686.1:0-14557 GCA_022494985.1 Micrasema minimum
AAAACTTAATGCATTGTAAACAGTACAGGTATTATTAATCAATAATTGTTTATTGCCTGTTCTTTTTTTCTTCAAAGATTCATTTTGATTAAGTACAACCTATTTCATTGTAGTAATAAATTTTACAATATTTTTTATTCTTGAGTAGTAATATTTTACTCCATGACAAAAACTTTTCATGGATGTAGTTAGACTGTTGAAATCCATTACTCTCGCGTAATAAAATACTTTTACAATTCAAAAGTAGCTGGATCGTTACTTTACGAAATTACTTTCGGGTTCAGAAACATGTCATTTCTCTTTGTTCGGTGTTACAAAAGTAATATTTCTTCTCAAAATTAATATTATAAATAGACGGGCATATTTCATTATCAATACCTATCTCAATAGGTAGACGAAAACGCCTGGAAAAAAATACATGGCAGGATAAATTTTAACTACCGACGAAAAACCTTGGATAGCCCCCAAATTAAATTATTTGGGTATATCTCAAGAAGGCAAATAATGTTTTTTTTGTACGTAAACCTACAAAAAAAACCATAAAATAAGTCCCGGGAATGAGTATTCGTATCATAAAACCTCTTAACACTATATTTAAATATTATTTATTGATTTGGCATCAACTTTTTGTAGTGCGACATAATTATAAAGTCAATAAATCAATCAATAAATTATTAAATCAAACAACTTTGTTTTTTCACCACACACGAGTGGTGGTTCACGAAACCATACCTCATGATGAACGTTCCGATGTTTGAAACTATAAAGTACATATTTTAAAAAATAAACTCGTGTGTGATGAAAAAAACAAACTTTTTGATTTAATAATTTAATATTTTAAATTTATTTAAAAAACTGAACACGAAAACGCGTACAAAGATAGTTTTTGGTTATTTAACTCGTAAAAAGGTAAACCTATATGTTATTTTTCGTTTAAAGTGATAAATCATTAATGAAGAAGAAAAGTAGCATAAATGTTTAATTTTGTGTCTCATTTTCTTGTATGTTATTACTATAAAATAATGACACTTTTGAATACAACGAATTTCCTATTAGCCAAACAATACCATGTAATTTACCACTAAGGTGGGGGACCTTGTTGTAGGTGGGAAAATGATGTGATATTATGCGTATTACATATTATTAGGTACGTTATTTAACTTTACTGAAATCCAAGATATACTGTATTTTCGTTAGATATGTATTAGTTAGGCACCCAACCACGCCTTTCCCGTTTAAATAATTACGGTATGTTTCGTTATGAATTTAATATTAATATCTAAAACGGAAAGCGAATATTTTTTCAGAGATAAAATATAAAAACCAGGGCACAGTTCACCAATATATCGACATGTAAATACAAGGTTTATCGTCGATTTTCTGTGGATTTATGTTGTAAAAAGGTCAATATTGACCTCGTATTTCCTTCACATTCATACATCTTCTCATGCACGCACGTCGATTATTCCGTCTACAATAACAAACATACTCTATTTACTATTTTGATACACTGTTTCTGAATATACTATACATATAATATATCAAAAATGTCGATTACTGTGCTTAGGATAGCAGAGTTTTGTTGATTGTTTCATCCCGCACTTAACTTAGCGTAAACAGACGCAGCTTATTGGTGTTTTCCTTTATTTTTAGCGCGATACAAGGCGTACAGCGAAACTTTACGCAAAACTAAGAAAAGGTACTTAACCACTTTACCCAGAAACCCTTAGATTTAAATTAAAAGGGGTGAGTCTGTAAAATGATTATATTGTGTCGCCTAAACTTTGAATGAAATGAGCTTAAACTTACAGGCGAAGCTAATTAAGTTGTGAATTGCATGTAGAATAATGTGTCTAAATTTACATAATATAATATATTCGCATGGTCTTTCCATTATAATGGAGTTACATGATTTGTTTTGTGTACCAAAGTTCCTTTTTGTATTTGAATAATATGCGTTTTTTGCTAATAAACTCGATGTTATTCGCTATGGAATTTCATGTTTTTCCTGGATTATTTCAAATGTATTTTATTTTACAATACAGAAATCGGGGATACTTCACAATACGTGGTAGAGCTGTCAAAATTCCACAAAAGTTTTTTACTCTCTGGATTATAGAGGTACAGCATAGAAATGGGCAAAGCTGTGATTGGTTGGATTTAAAAATCTTAACCTACTGTATAAATTTCGATTTTAAATAGCTATTTGATTTTTTTTTTTTTTTTATTTTAAACCCAACCTATCTTAACCTACTGAATAAATTTCATAAACCTATTATAAAGGATATTGCATTTTAAATAGCTATTTGATTTAAATTATTTTATTAAACCCAACCTATCTTAACCTACTGTATAAATTCATAACCTATTATCTATGGATTTACCAATAGACTAGTCCTCATAAAAGTTACCACGTATTGTATCTCCCAGAAATCAAGAATTTACAAAGATTGTGTACATAGTAAAAATTTCAACACTGTCACCTGTCACCGTTGCATTATTTGGGATCTAACATCCCCTTTACGACCCCCCGACTAGCGAGCTTCACTAAAGCAACAGTTTTCAATAAACGTCATTCTGAGTGACACTTAATACAAAGGTTAAATAGAAATATATTTAAACTTGTTTTCATCTCCCGTCGACGCTGAACATCGTTGCTCGTGGGGCCATTTGAATAGAATTTAGAATTCTAGTTCATAGTAAACTAATGTATTTATAACACACGTGACGTGTAAATTCACACAAAATTCGCAGAACACCTCGTCATAAGAAATGCGTTAGTATTGTGAATAAGAATGAAAATATATATAGGTATAGGGCCAACCGTTTTGCGAAGTGTTCTGCACTTTTACGTCGTGAACGTCGCAGTACGTATAAAATGAGCCTAACTCTAGCTAAAAGGCATAATAGTGAATTGCCGAGTCTAATATAAGCTCAGAATATATGTCCGCATAAAATTCAGATTCAAATTATAGTCGAGTAAAAATACGGTTATAGATTGCATTAAAGACACTTCAGTTAATTGCTGTATAAGTAATATTGTTGCTATTTTACTAAACATTAATCGTGATTTCGGGGAGTTGGATCCTGAGTTTAACATTATTCCCCGAAGTGCAATAAATGCAACTACTCTATACAAACATATTTATATGAACTGGTCTATTAGTAAAACATATTTAGTTCCCAGCTTAGATTGATTTTAAGTCCATGACTTGCAGTCTTAGTACATCAACAATAGGATCAAAATATATGTATTGTGTTTAAATCCAAGCTACAACGCTTCTGGTTAATTCGTTTTCATTAAATTTGTAATATTATTCACTCCGCAAAATTAGCTAACGGCAAGATTTTTACAACACACTCTAAACACAAAACCCATTTTAACTAATTTTTTAATCATGGATATGATGTTATTTTTAATTTTATTATGTAATATTATATCATATATACTTTTATGATCCACACTGGATCCATTTTATGTAACCTCAGCTTTTACCTATAATGTAGGTACATCATGAATCTTGTTTCGCAGACGCTCGTATGACACACATTCCCATTTATTTAACATTCCCAATATTAAATAACTTATGTACATAATAATACTACACATGTTTTTATTCAATAAATTATCAGCTGAATGTGCAATAACAGGTCGGTCTGTAGCTTTCGCGATTTCACCAGACCCTGTACGATAAGTATTAAAGAAGATTAAATATGTTTTTTTTTAAATAATATTTTTTTTTTATTAGGCAAAACATTTAAAAAAGGATGACACATACCAAACTAATTAAATATTAATAAAGAAAGGAAAAAATCAGCAATGATAAATTTTTAGACAATATTATTATTAACTCATCGTTTGATTATATTTTAAGCGTTTAGAAGTTTGTGTTTAAATATAAATTGTTATAAAAATCTTTGCAGTAAGGTAATTTGGCGGTGAAAGCCATTTTTAAATCTAAAGGAATAGTGAGTAAGAGTTTTTTTACTATTAAATTATTTATGGAAATTTCATTTAGATCATTTGCTAAAAGTTTGCATTGTGTGTGAACGCAGTTAAATGTAGCCACCTCAAAACAAAACTAACATTTTTTTAAAGTAAATAATACAGCGTTTTGGCGGGGGATCGTAGGCATTAGATTATCGCCTCTGCCTACTGAGTAGTTAATAGAATATCCTGAAATAGAATGCCGAATCAATAAATTTAGTGTTGTAGTTTTAGATTTTAGTATAGCAACTAATAGTGGAGTGTGCATAACGGAATTGGTAACAGATATACATAGATACGAACCATGCATGTGTAGATATCTATACCACACTCGATAAATTAAAAATATGGACAATTTGCGATACAGATCTTTTATAACTCAAACAATTGCATCAATGATAGTGAATTTCTGCATTTATCCCGATTACCACCTTAGAAAAATAATACCTAACTAACCATCACGCCATTTCCCAGGGGTGGTAGGCAGAGAGGATAGAACACTACACCACAGTATTAGCACACTTCCTTTGCATTTTACACATTCATATAATACCTATTACCTTCTCATGCACACATGACTATTTTCAAATACTTGTACTTGATCATGTCATATATTTTTCAGCCTACCTCCAGAAATAAATAGATTAGTAATTAAAGTGCTTATAATTTTCTTCACTAGCGGCTATTTCAATAGCAGCGTTATTAGTCCTAACGAGCTCATTTTAAAACAAACAAACGATAATTGTTAAGTTATTGACTAATTTGCCGCCATTTTAAATCTCTTTCTTCGGTTTCTTTTGTTTCCTTTGAAGACACGCGTCAACACAATTTCCCGACAATGGCTCCCGATATCCGACTAATTCGGACACGATCGCCCGTCCATCGTATTATTATATACAGATCGGAACCAATCCAATCGTTAGTCGGTAAATATTTACAGACATTGTATGTTTGAATGGCCATCGGCTCGTGGTAGGCATTGTAAAATAAATGACGGATGACGTATGACAAGAGTTGTATGGGTTGAGAGGAATACCTGTCACCTGACCCACGGTCGTTCCTCCATACTATCGTAGTCCTAGATTTTCTCGAATTAGACCAATTATTTTTTCATACGTTTTAGATCTCGACCAGAAGCGTGTTTGTATATTATTTTTTTGATAATTTATTTTTTGAAGGAGATACCTAAATACACTATTATATATAAATCCATACGAAGGTAAGCTGATCAGTATTGCGCTTTAGTACCAGTCAAAGGTTTCTCTTGGTTGAACGAGTACATTAGTAAATTTACTACAATAGAAAATTACCGCATTCAGGTGAAACATCCTTAATTACAACATAAATTACCGCATTCTGGTGAAACACCCGTCATTACAGCATAAAATACCGCATTCAGGTGAAACACTCTTTATTTCAACATAAATTACCACGTTCAGGTGAAACACCCGTCATTACAGCATAAAATACCGCATTCAGGTGAAACACCATTACAACATTCAGAATAACAATTACCGCATTGTGGTGAAACACCCGTCATTACAGAATAAAATACCGCATTCACGTGAAACACTCGTTATTTCAACATAAATTACCACATTCAGGTGAAACACCATTACAACATTCAGGATTACAATTACCGCATTCTGGTGAAACACTCGTCATTACAACATAAATTACCGCATTCAGGTGAAACACCCGTCATTACAACATGAAAATAACAAGAATAGTAAAATTCCTGTGCTTTTACTTATATTTTAAGTTTTCATTCTAATCTATTTATCTCTAAGGAATGCCACTAGCATTTCCAATGAACTTTCCTTTCTCGTAACAGAATCTTGATAGTATTTTTCTTGCATTTTGCAGGTATCTTTAGTAGTATGAACCCCTCAGGTTTCTTTCGTTTCCATCTTTAGTATTTCCACGGTAAAGAGATAGTATTTTCTATTTAGCTAACAGTTGGCGTTGTTTTTACAATATAATATTATACAAAATACAGTCAAATCAACCTGATATTATACTAACTTTTTGCCTGGGGTAGAGAAAAAAGGTTTTTTTAAAGTCCCGTTAGTTATTAAAAAAATTAAATAAAAATAGTCTTATAAGAATTTAACCAAATTATTTAGTATAAATAGTCCGCAAGACAGATTTATAGGGGGGGTCGGGAAAAAAAATATATAAAAAACCTTAGAGTAATGACGCGCAGGCTATAGAGGGGCCCTAACGGTCAAAAACCATTCTATGATTGTCAAACACGAAGTTGGCTATAGTTTGCAGCAAAACAAATGCCAATGTTTTACAAATGCCTAATGCGGCCTTGGCATATCGACAGTAATCAACTGTCACTATCAACAGTAAACATACTTTAATTTACAAATTGATCACCTAAATTAAGAAAAACTGGTAAATAATGTAAATATGTTGATAAAAGGAAAGTTTTTTATACAAATAATACCCATGTTAGGACAATATATGCCAAAATCAATGTAAATCAAAATAATTATTTATCGAAATCAATTACCTGTGAAATGTGACTCCTTTTAACACCTTTGACACTCTTACTGCTACAACCAAGCATACGACAATTCACCATTGCCGTTTTTGATGATTAAAATCAGGAAGTATCCACGTTATTTACTAGCAAAGCGACGAAAGTGACCGTTACGCGTCTGTTGTCAAACAAATAATAATGGCCGCCAGCAGAGTGAAGCGAAGAGTGTCGCTAACCAAAAATTTGCAACGCTTCCGCTCTATGGGAAACGGCGAAAGGGCCTCTCTATAGCCTGCGCGTCATTACTCTAAGTAAAAAAACAATGAGCTAAAGAATTTAAAAAAAAGTTTCTGTCTATGAATTTTTGTGTAATTTCATCTTACCTCGGACGTGCACTTTCTGTATAGGCATTAGTGAATGATTGAATTTTTCTAATTCAAATTCAGACGCATTATTTGAGACTAAAAATGGCTGAAAATCATAATCGCGAAAGTCTTAGATAAGTTTAAATAAGTTTTAAGTCCCAGCTGAGATTGACTTTACGACTATGACATTCAGCCTAAGTTGGAGTACTTACATAAGTGCTAATATGGCGTTAATCGTGTATTCGTAAATTAATTGAACAAACTATTGGACCAATAAACTTAAAATATTTCAGGACGGCTTACAAGGTCAATGTTGTAAAATTTGACTTCATATTCTCTTTTCTGTTCTTTGTTCCACAGGTCTCTGATTATTTATTTATTTTAACAGCACAATGTTTTTTTTATAACATACTTAAATATTTCATTTTAATTATTTATTCTTGTTTTTTTTCGCTAGTCGAAATATCAAAATTGGGAGTTCCTACAAATTGATATAAAGTGTTAATTAGATATTTTTACTGGCGTGACTTATTTTGTCTTTCGTACAATTTGAAGGGTCTTAATATGATCAGATCACAATACTAGAAAACAACATGAGTAAACATTATATGTAAATATATTATTATTAGAACAACCTACGCCCACGCCTAAACCCTGCATTTCAGTCATTTTAGTATCAAACCGCTCTGTAAAACATTTAAATTGTTAGAATCTTCTAGAACGAATATTACGAAATTTTAGCAGAACAATATTAAATTACTTCACACAAAACAGGGTTGGGTATTGTTAGATTTAGTAAACTGTCATAATAACAACATAAACAACCTTTTCGTAATGGTCAAACTTGTCAGAAATTGAAATCTCACTAAAATAACTTGGTACAATGTGTAAGGTGGGTGATTTGACGGAAATAAACCAATGTTCATTGTATTTGGCAGAATTCGTTCATACGTATAATAGGAGAATGATAAATTTGTAGCTACACTGTTTTTAGTATTAGTAATTTATATATAAAAAACGTATTTTTTTCTCCGTGTAGAAAGTCTCTTTAAAATGTATGAGATTAACATTGATAATATCAGCCTCGACAGGGTGTAACAAAACTCGATGTACAAATCGGGGAAACCAGTGAATCTACATCATATTTGGAGTCGATTTAGTAGATATATTTTTTTTTGATTTACCCTTAGTTTTTCGAGAAAATTGAGTATGAAATTGATTTTTTTTTCCCATTTTTTTTTTTGCAATTGTAACAAATATTAGTGTAATTTAGTCAAATAAAATACTATCCATAAAGATTAAACAAAATTTAAAAAACGCGTTTTTTGAAATTTGAGCAATTTTACTTAATCTGCCATACTTATGAAAACTTTTGTAAGAAGAAAAAAACAATTTTTTCAAGTTCGATTAAACAGTCATATTACACAATTGTCTCCAAATACGATGTTGATTCACCAGTTTTCGGGTTGTACTACGAGTACTACGAGTTCCGTTACACCCTGTATAAATTGTGGGTAGTATTACCTACCCATGCCGTTTGTTAAATGTGCTAATATCTATATTATTAACTATTCTGTCAATGGTTAAAACAACCCAATCAGCCTAGTGAAAAATAAAAACTGTTATGTTTGTTCATTCTATGAATTGTATTTAGAGTTAGTATGCAAGTTAAGAAAAAATAAATAAATATTGAAATTACCAAATCTTTTAATATTTAACCGATCCCGGGATTAAAAAGACAGAAAAGATTAGAGTATGAATCATGTGTATATTGTATGTGATTTTTGTGAAATAAATTAAATTCCTTCAAGTAAAATTATTCCCGTAACCATGTTAGCAACAATTACAAGATGTTCAATGTTTCAACCAGAGACATGTTAAGTTAACATCATTGGTTTCAACAGGTAAATTCTGGGAAACGTTAAAAAAGTCAAATGGCTAACGTGGGCGGGAAGCATAATGTACACGTGGAATCTGACCTTTAGGCTCACATTCCCAGAGCGTGTTCTCGACAATCACGGGAGTGGTACAAGGATAGCGCAAAAAAAAAACCAAGGGAATTTCACCTGTAAGAGTGGGAAGATTCTCTTTGTAACAACCTACAAATGTAGCGATTTTGAATATAATTTTCTCCATTATCTAACAAAAATTTGCAACATTAACTACTAAAAAGGTAGAACTAAAGTGATTAATGTTTTGGGTCCGTCTCGTGATGTAGTGGATAACGCCATGGCATACGATGCACGAAGTCGCGGGTTCGATCGCTGACGGGATCAATAAGAAATATGTGCTTATTTGTTTAATATGTGATATCTTGGGCTGGAGATAAGCGTGAGACTGATTATCTTTCCTTCGCGTAACAATTGATCAAGATTCACTGCACTCGATGTGCCAAAGCAGTGATAATAAAATAAATAAACAAAGTGCAGTGGAAGCAATAGTGGTATGTTTTGGGAAGATGCAAGGATGGGAGACAATTGACCACCTAAAAAGCTCTTGAGCTACAAATCTACAAAACTACAAACTACTACTATAAGTTTTTTACGCCCATAAGGCTTTTACATTAACGTTTTACATTCATTTCTTGATTATTATAATGATATCTAACTTACTGTGGTCTCCTGCGCTTAAATATTCAGAACCTATTTCCCAACACTTACACCACACTCCACACGTACCACAATACAACATATACACAACATTAACATTTCAAAAACTTGTTTCCTCACTCTTGATGTCCTCAGAAATTTATTTTATACATTGTGTTGTGCACTTAATTGGTGCTATGTTATATATATAGCCTTGAAGTATTAATCTCAATTTATTGTACCTACATAGCTCTGTGTGTATAACATTAAAAATATAAATAAACAAAGGAGTAGGATTATGTGGTGAAGAATATCAGATCCTAGGGTATTTGAAACTGAAGAAAAACAGCCAGAAACAGATGCATCACTAAAACAGGTATCTATTGGTACCTAAATTAACGTTTCAGTATTTCAACTGTATTTATGAAATCACCATGCAATATAATTACGTGTGTTTATGATATGTTAACAGTCGTTTGTATATTGTGGTCGGAAAACGAAAGTTAACATTCCGTTTTCCCTCCCCTGTGTTTAATTCACAAAAAAATCCTGGATTAATTATTCTCACTCTAACTGAAAACGGAGGTGTGAAAATTTAAAAAAATATTTTCATAATTTTCTGCTAATAGCTAAATAATATAGCCGTTTTTCCACTTAAACAAAAACGTTTTTAAATTTTCGTTGTAGACAATGAAATAGGTACGGTGGCGGTGTACGGTAAAGGCAAACACTGTTTGTAAAACGTATTTTTTTTGTTTTGCTAATGGCGGCTTTACGTAGATTATATTGTACCCGTCTTCCAACGGGGTGTCGTGACCTTGTTTTTCACTAATGGAAAGTAATGATAATATGATATAAGTAACTTCTTTCTTCCTTGTTTCGACTTTTGGTAACAAAGCGGGAGGAAATACGAACATTTCCTAGAAAGGTCACGTGAAATTTACATCCATCCCGGTAATTATTTGATTTATTTTCTTTTATACAGGATGGTCTAAACTTAAATTTAAGGTTTAAAATATTGTATTTAGTTTCCTCACATCCAGGGGTATCCAGACATATCCCTGAACCCAATTTTTTGTGGCTTTCGAGTTATGTTTTTGACGTGATAACGTCTAATAAATCGATGAACGCCGGCTGCACACACGAAAAAGCATGACTCATTGTCACGTTCCGCCTGAGCCGAGTGTGCAAGCGAGAGCGCGGAACAAGCGATAGAGAGGCACGATCGGCCTAAGCGTTCGGTTTGTGCATCTATCTCTCTTCCACTCCATCAGCCGATGCGTCCGAGAAGAAGGAGACAGCAGCAGCACACAAGAAGAAAAAAACAAAAAAAATGATAATTTATGGGAAAAAAAAAATAATTTATTAACTCCTGCTTTGTATTATACAAAATAATGATAATTCAGTAATAATAATTCAATTCAATTCATAAAAGTATGCTATTTTTCATCAATGTTTTCTTATGAAGTTATCACGTAAAATTATCGTCCGTAAGCCGATTTTACAGACAACCCAAAGTTTTTTTAAAGATGTATTAAGATTTTTTTGTTTTTCGTGTATTTGAGTTTTTTGGTACAAAATTCCTTATAAATTTTTCTTTAACACGTAAAATAATCAACTTACCTACTAGTACTCACACAAGTAACAAAATTTTAAACCAAAAGTAAATATTTTACGTTCGAGAGTCAGAGTTGAATGTTTAACAATAAATTAAAAATCTAAAGAAACTATTTGATATTCCTTTTTAATAACAAAACAATGTTATACCATAAGCTTTTACAATGAAAAATTAAAACATGGTAACTAATTGGACATTATTTGTTGAAATTGGTCTATGAAGGTACTTAGGTGGAGAAAATATTTAATAAAGTTATTGACTATTTTGTCGTAACGTCTAGGTTACGAGTAAAACCACTCTGCGCTGGTTTGTAACTTCTGCTTAAGGTACACACAGTAACTTTCTTTACCGAGTTATGAATGATCTCAACTTCATTTCGACTCGGTAACTTTTAATGAACCTGGTAATAAGACCGGTAACGTATTGGTCGCAATATAAAAAAAGGGTAAGGAACTAATTGAGTTTAGATCCCTGGCCACCTGATTATCAGACTTGTTTCCCATACTTTTTTAATACCACAAACCATAACCGACCAGCACTGTGATCACCAACGTATCTTTTAAATTGTAGATACGTTAGTGATCGCACCTAATCGGTACTAAACTGTAGGTACTCGTACGTTGGTGATCGCAGTACTACCTGTAGATAAATATGTGACGGTAATGTATACACCGTTTCCCACGATGAGACCGCGAAACTCCAGAGGGTGATTATTCATGATATTCTGAGAAAAAAATCTTAATAAAGTTTTTCAAAAAACTCAATTCTAATTTCTTAAAAAAATGATTAAACATATGAATAAAAATTCACGCGTGTAATACCGTCCATTTTTGAACTGGCTAACACCCACGTGACCTGCACCAATTTCAGATATGAAAATTCGAATTTTGAACGGATCAAAAAACTTTATAAGGATTTTTTTCTCAGAATACCATGAACAATCACCCTCCGGAGTTTCGCGGTCTCATCGTGGGACACGGTGTATATCGTATTTTACGAAAGTCAGTATTTTGTAATATAAAAGATATTTTGCCGGTTAATGTCGTATACGCGTCACATCTGTGATATATCTACGATTCTACGTGAAGATACGTTGGTAATCGCAGTACTGAAGTCACGATATAGTTGTTAATTTAGTACAACACAACCCGAGCTTGAAAAATATTGTTAATTTATTGTAAGAACTGCGGGACGTGGACATGACTTGGAAAGATGCACGGAAACTGGCGGACGCGGACGGTCACTTAGCTTGGAGGTAGTTTGTGAAATCCACATAGGGAGCGGATGTGGAATGATGATGATGACGATGATTTATATTGATCTCACAGGGAATGTACGTCTTAGCCACGACACCGCAGAATCGGAATTGTATAAATTTTTGTATAATTTGACATACCGGCATAATTTTCTGATTTTTTCCACTCCATAGGGTAGGTTACATGTTAGTTAATTATATTTATTTTATTACAAATGAATGGCTTTCATAACTTTGCAATTTACTATAAAATCATAAATTTTTTGTTCAATCATCAATAAATCATCGCAAGGCGAAAAAAGGTGTAATGTGTTTGTTATTTTGGAGTTACGTTTGATTTTGATAACATAAATATTTGCTGTTTATAATGTGTTTTCAAATCGTCACTACCCATATGAAAGTAATTATTAACGTCTTTTTATTGCTTGATATAAAATTTATATTGGTTTAATATTTATTTTTTTTAAAACTTTATGTACAGTTACATAGCATAAAGATACAAGAGCGGTTTTATTGCTTTTTGTGGAGAGTAAGGAATATCTTCCAATCAACCCTTAATTATTATAGTGATAAGTTTTTATTGTACCGAGTTTTGGTGGAGAGATCAAACTTAAAATTACATTGCATTAGTTACATGTTTATGTGCAGTTTAAAATATACTTAAATATGACATCGGGAAATGGAAATTTGGAAGGAAGGAAAGAGATAGGAAGAGAGGTAGTAATGTTTCAGACTAAAACAAATAAGGAGCTATAAAATCTTTGACATCGCGTGATAAATCGTTACATAGTCTCGCAGCCTGGACAGTAAATGATTTGGTAAAAAAGGAATTGTGATGCCTAGGAATACAGAGTGTTTTCTCGTTAGATGAGCATAGTGATTGTCCATGCTCAAAATTGTAAATTCTCTACTAGGTATCTCAGTACGAATATTGTATAAAAGGGGAAGAGATTAAAAGTATATGCGCTGTTCAAAAACCATTGGACTTCCTTTCGGTAGGATGAAACGCGATCGATTTTTTTCAAATTGAAAACGAAACGGATGCAGTTGTTTTCTAGGCGATCTATCCCACCAATGATCAAGATCAATATTAGCATCAATTTAACACATGTTTGCGTAACAAAGAGAAAGTAGGACATACATAGATTTACATTAAACCCCAACAAAAACTTGTATTAGGGAACTTACCGAATAACTTTATATTTTATTATGATAATTTATTCATTGTACAATTTTAATATCAAAATTAAATATAATATACTAATTTACTAACGTTAAATCAAATTAAACAGTGCCATATGTACCACTGGGTTCGGATAAGGGAAAGTAGATGGAAGTAAATCTGCATTTCATAGATTTTACGATTACGTTTTTAAGGAGATGGCTTTTGGCAAGTTACGTGGGTTGACCATTTACCGTTATTTCTTGGCACAGTTTCCGGGAGCTTATATAGAATGTGCAAAGTTCACAAATACTCAACTGTTTTAACATTCACAATAGAATAAAGCGAATACAAAACATACGACACGTGTCCTTTAACCCATCCGCATATATCACCCACCAAAATATATGGTATTACAAATATTTACAAATCATAAAAAATATTTTTAATATGCAATATTAAAAAAATGTATTCAAGTATGTGTATTTATAATGGTGGATGTGGATGTTTTAATTCGCATTTTTCGGCACTGTTTTTCAAAATGACTAAATATACGAATGGCTTAAAAATAAAAATAATTATTCAACTGGTTTAACTTTCTTTTTTATTAAAATATAATTTAAACTGATGTTTCATATAAAAACGAGTAACAGTGGTGGTTTAATCTCACTTATATTACATTATCAGTCAGTACTCAGTACCTTTAAAACCACTCAACTCCTTAGCAAAACCTTCATAAAATCCTCAAAACGAGACTGTCGATCATAAATGGTAACAAAATTTCTTACATATTTTGTTGAGAAGTTGCTTTCTGCATTGTTCAATCATCTTTTCACTCCCTTATAATATATTCATTAAATATTTTAATTTGCGAACTATACATTGTATACATATGTATGTCTTCAGTAGGACTGTGAAGCCGGAAGTAGGTACGAGGACAATAGGACAGCTGCCAGCGAAGCCTCCCAAATAACAACTTTAGTTCGTTCTAGAACCGTTCTGGAACCTAAATATGACCTTTTTAGAATTAAATTGTTACTTGGACAGTTTGTGGAATCCATGGGCTGGGATTGCTGGATTGAAAGTCGCA